>CAMOHE010054424.1:22593-84259 GCA_946598075.1 Artocarpus hirsutus | reverse complement strand
CCGAGGGAGGATTTTATCTGCTTTGAATAGACGCCGAAGAGGTACGTTCCGCCGGCGCCGAACATGATCAGGAAGGAGGCGAAGACGCTGAACCACCGGCCTTTCACCACGTGGACGGCGAAGCGGAGGGGCTCCGCCATTGTTTTTGCTTCGTTTAATTTGGATGTAGGAAAAGAAGGAGAAGGAGAGATTGGTTTTGGAGGTTTTTTTTAATTATTTATTTTCTTTGGATGGGTTGGGCTACCGAAGAGGAGAGATTGGCGATAAGAGCTGACAAATAGGGGAGGTTTTTTCTGCTTCTTGTTATTGTCCATCATGTGCAGAGTCAGAAATCTCCTCCATAGGGAAGAAAATTTAACTGCTCTGGTAACAGATGTGTTTCCATTATAATTGGATAGGATAAGTCATATAGGAAAGAAATTTGAGCTGCTCTGATTACTGTTGTGTTTCTATTATAATTGGATAGGATAAGTCATTATCATAAGAACTCGCTCTTATTTAGGATTTTGTGATTCTGTATATTTGCGTATCACACGTGTTCAATTACGTTGGAGTCATACGGTGTGATCTTTAACGGTTAAAAATTGCAAAAGGAAGAGAAGGGTAAGGTTTTATAAATACTATAAAACGTGTATTTGACAACGCAGTTAGAACCAAAAGTTGAAATGAATTTATTGTACCATGTGAGAGCTATACATAGTTGTAGCGACCCCCTCCCCCTCCCTCGGTAGGAAAGAGAGGAGAGGAGCGCCACTCATCGTTCGTTCATGTATGTGAAGATGGGTCAGTTCGGCAAGCCGATCAGAGACACAATAGGAAAAATAATCAAACCTTAACTCAACCTTAATGTGAAAATTATCTTATCATTAGCAGCGGAAATATTAAGATTACAACACTTATACAAAAGCTAAAAAATCCCCTAAATGTCCTTAATGACAATTCTTAGTTTCTAATAACATCAAAGAAATACTTAGAAACAAATATTGCATCTTAGACTCATCATGGTACCTTAGACCATTCTTGATCAGTCATTTACATCCTTACTTGGAAGCTCACCTGCATCACGAGAACTATATAAGCATAATGCTTAGTAAGTAAACCACAGTAGTTCTACATAAAAACATACTTTCATAAACATACATTACTTTTAGGTTTTTGGGCCCGTAGCATAACGTTAATCTTAAGCAGTCAAAACCCTTAACATTCATTCATAAATGGTCCATATCTTGGAACATGCTTCCTCAAGGATTTGACCATTAAAACATACATAACATTGGTTGGTTCATGACAACAAGAGATTTCACATCATACTCATGAAAAATCATCAAAAACATCTTTAAACATATTCATTATAACAACATACATAACTTTAAAACATGCTTTAAAACATACTATTGTTCAAGTGATGCAGTGGAGGGTATACTTACACAAACCATTTAGTCATGATCATCTTAGATTCTATACATCATCATTCATTCATTCTTCACATCACATAAAATATCCCTTCATATTCTGATGAAAACCATTGAACTCCTTCATGATTTTCTATCATCTCTTCATGCGTTCATATGTCTCCTTAAATATTGTGTTTCCTCAATATTTTCTTTCTTTTTCTCTTCTTGGTTTTTTCCTTATTCCCTCACGGTTCATCCCTTCATTTCTTAAGTTTCACATAGATATCTCTCTATAATATCTTTCTTTCTTTCCTTTAGCTTACCTATCATTTTTCTTTCTTTCCTTTAGCTTACCTATCATTCCCTCTTACTTTCTCTCATTCTCACTCTATGCAACAAAATAAAGAAAGAGAAGAAGGACAAGAAGCAACATGCAGCAAAATAAGTATGAGGACTTGTGAGAGATATAAAAGGAGAGAGCAATCTTGGGTGAGAAATAAGGAAATAATAATCAATATATTACAAATGTTATGTCAATATGAAGTGTATCCATGAAAGGTAGAGAGAAATTAGAGGAAAGTCAATGGTGCAATAGAGGAAAAATATAATGATAATCTCTTGACTATCCATGAATAGAATTCTAAATAAGTCAAACAATCATCCAATAAAGGAATAAAAGAATTAAAGATAATTTTAGATTCCAATATTAGCTCCACTTGCCTAATTTCAATTATCAAAATAGGAAACCTATCGTGAATTCCAATTATCATTAAAAAGTCAGCTATCAAAATATAATGATAATATCTTGACTAATTAGGGGCAATTTACACGTGGGATTAGAGGAGAATTAGGGGAAGAATCAACAAATTAGCTCCTACTTACCATATATCAACTTTCAAAAGTAAGAAACCTTATCAATTAAATTCAATCAATCAAAAGTCAAACATTTCATTTCCATAAATGAGGAAATAAATCCAAAAATGTACCAATTAATCAACAATTATTATCCAATCACATAAAAAGTAAATATTCCCCCATATGGAATAAGAAAAGAAAAGAAAAGATAATATGTCAATAAATCAAAATTATACCGTAACAAACACACTCACATATACATAAATTACATTAGTCATTATCAACTTTCTCAAAGTCATACACGGCTATCAAATATTGTAACTTACACATATAATGCACATTACATTAAAAAATATATATAACATCAATAATGTATTACTTCCCACTTGCTATTCATACTCACACGGAAACTATATCAATTACACACATTCATATATATCATTTACATTCACACAAAAACACATATAAATTATAAAATATTAATAGTCATTTTTCACTACAATTATACAATAGTATAAAATATTGTGCACATTACATTAATATATAACATAACTTTTCTTTCTTTTATTTTTATACGAATTATCCTTATATATAGAAACATATTAATTCTTATATTATGTAAAGATAAGTATATATATAGAAATATTTATATATAGAATATAACGTTTATATACATATAATACTTGTAAATTAACATATAAATTAACATTTATTTATATTTAGAAAATTTATATATTTCTATATATATATAAACACATTAATACTTATGAATTAACATACAAGATATATATATAACACATTTGTATGAAGTTCTATCATCCCATAAACACATGACAATTTCATAAGTAAAAAAAAAAATGCATAAGTGGTAAAAATAAAACATATTCATATAATTTTAACTAGACCCTTAGCTTAAAATTTGAGGTGTTACAATAGTAACCTACTTTTACTTTACATTGTAACATATATGAGCTTTATACTATAGCAAATAGAGTTATATAATTGGATGTTGAAACGAAATTAAGCCAAAGTATACGTAAGAAGGTGTTTATTATACGGTGTAACTTTCTTGATACGCTTGTGGTAAAAATGAGGAGCATCCTCGGATCAAACATAAACGGGTCATGGCAAATATTAGCCCGTCCTACTCTTGCTTATGGATGAAGATTGTTTGTCCAAGTTGCCAAATGTCTATCCATGTTTTTTAATCTAATCTAATCAATAAAATTAGTAAACATCACATTAATGAGCAAATTGGTATACTAATTTTAACCGCACTTTCAGACTCCCTGAAAATCTCTAATAACTGACACCTTCAAGTAAAAACCAAGACAGATAATTTAAAGCATTCCTTGCTGGTAATAAAAACTCTTGTCTGCGTAAAAAACAAGTCATTTGGCATGTCTACTTAATCTTGGGGTTGTATCTCTGAAATGTGTGTATAGTTCTTGATCTTGGCTATAAAACATTAAAGAGAAGTAAGGGTCATTCCTGCCTAAATTTTTCTTAATTTGACAAATTTTCTTTTGCACTTTGAATTTTGATAATGAACTTTTTAAACTCAACTTATACTTACGACTTAGACTTAAATGACAACACTTAGTGAAGAAGGTTACCCATATACAGCTTACATTTTTCACATTTTACCTCTCAAATTTTCATGATTGGCATTTTGTTACCCTAAGTATTTCATGTTGGCAATTAACTCTCTTCTTACCGCTTCCAATTTAGATGGTATTATCAATGTAATAGTTTGACTTACATAGAAGGTTAATTTCTCAAATTAAAAGTTTAGAGGAAGCATGAAAATTTAAGAGAAAAAAGTGCAAAAAGGCTAAAAAAAATTATCATATATGTTCCCAAAGAAATTTTTTTCAATCCCCATATAGGGCGCCTTGAGGTTAAAAAGTAATATTCCTATTTATGACGTTATTCTTTTCTCTCCCTTCCAAGGGTTCAAATACAGACACATATGATGATTGTTCAGCAAAAGACGAATATTCACACGTGACTAAGATACACTAAATCCCACGGTTCCTAAGGTTCTATTTCAGTCAAGTCCAAATACTACTTTCTTTCTTCCATCAAAGAACCTCATTTTCTTTCTACTTTAATATCCTTTGTCTTGATTATCCAAAAAAATAAAAAATAAAGAAACCTTTGTCCTTTTACATAGAACTCATAAGACTCAAAAGAAGAAAGAAATGGCCCCCAAAACACTCCACTACTTCGTTCCTGTGTCAATTATTAATTTATTCGAGGAAAAAACTATCGGCTTCTCTTTTTATTTTTTTTTATTTTTTTTCCACTAAAGCTTATTTATGGTTTAAAAAAGCTCATAAATTTCAATACATGCACTCAATACCTTGAATTCCTCTTAATATCTAACATATTTAAGTTTTGCTCTCACTTGCTTTTTGACGATCCCACGCGATCATTATTTAATGCCGTCAAAGACGACCGAATTAAGAAACACAAACATAGATGTTAAATTATTAAGAAAATTTTATGGAAAAGACTTCATTCGAAACCGATGTTTATTTTCGGTTATTTTAGTTTGTCTTCGCTGTAGTTATAGTACTGTCGTTTACTATATTTTTCTTTGTTGTGTTTGTTATTGTGGCTGGATTATTAACTTCTTTATAGCGTGAGTTTAAATGAGAACTTTTGGTAACTAGTGTAAATCTCTTACATATTATAATGGTTTTAATCAAAATTGGTTTAAATCAATACTTTTAAACACCTTTTTAGTTTTGCTCTTTTTTTATGTTTTTTGATAAAATATAATGGAGCCTGTTTGAGTTGTTTAGCAAATGTCAATATATTGAGATGTGATAAATCTCTCTACGCACGTTCTATCTCTATTATTGACTAATAAAACCGAAAATGTGTTTCTGATTTTTCCTTTTTCCTAACCATGCATAACATTGTTTAGGAAGAACAATTTGAGAAATGACTTCTATAGGGAGATTTCTCTTCTAGAAAGATGAAGAAAAACTGAATATGGGAAGATTTTTGTGTATATTGAATTGATTAATTACAAAGGAGAAGATAATATACATATATAGGAGATCAATTTAAACTATTTTAGGAAACTATGTATGGTCAATCAATCAGAAATTAATGGCAAATATTCTGCCTTAACATCAGCAAATCTCGCTCTCTAATCATGGGATTCTTCAATTATTGGATTCTTCAATTCTTTCCCGTAATACTCCCCCTCAAGTTGGAGCTTGTATATCGAGAACGCCAAACTTGCTAAGTAGGGAATGAAAATTTGACGAACTTAGGGGCTTAGTGAATAAATCTGCAAGCTGGGAGGTTGATGACACATAAGCAGTTTCTATAGCACCTGACTGGATTCGTTCTCGAACTACATGACAGTCGATCTTAATATGTTTGGTGCGTTCATGATAAATTGGATTAGCAACAATGTGCAGAGCTGCTTCACTATCACAAAATAATTTTGCCGGTTGTTGATGCTCCACTCGCAAGTCATCCAACAAATACTTAAGCCATGTAAGCTCACACGTAACTGAAGCCATGACTCGATACTCTGATTCTGCTGAAGATCTTGAAACTGTGGTCTGTTTCTTGGTTCTCCATGAAATAAGTGCTCCTCTAAGGAAAATGCAATAAACAGTCACAGATCGTCTAGTGATCGAGCACCGAGCCCAATTTGTGTCGCAAAATCCCTCTAAGAGCAAATTTCCTTTTGCTGGGAAAAATAATCCTTGGCTAGGTCCACATTTAAGATACTGCAAAAGGTGGTGAACAGCATCTAAATGAGGCTTTCTTCATTCTTGCATAAACTGACTCAGAATATGAACCGAATAACTTACCTCTAATCTTGTAATAGTGAGATAAATGAGCCGTCCCACCATCCTTCTATAAGCAGATGGATTCTTTAATAGCTCACCTTCCGTAGGTAAAAGTTTTACATTTTCTTCCATAGGTGTAGACAATGGTTTGGCCCCTAGTAGACCTGCTTCATCTAGAATGTCGAGAGTGTACTTTCGTTAAGATATCGAAATACCATCAGTAGACTGAGCAACTTCAATACCAAGAAAATATCGTAATTGACCGAGGTCCTTAATACAAAATTTGGTGTGAAGAAACCTTTTAAAAGTAGCAATTGCATTGTCATTGTTGCCTGCTATGATCATGTCATCTACGTAGATGAGCACGACAATAAAAGAATTACCAGAAACCTTTGTGAAAAGTGAGTAGTCGGCCCTAGATTGATGGAAGCCAACTTGTTGAATGCTTTTAGAAAATTTATGAAACCAGCTCCGCGAGGCTTGTTTGAGTCCATATAATGACTTGTTGAGTCGACATACCATAGGTGTCTCCCTCTGTCGATGAAAACCAGGTGGCAGTTGCATATAGACTTCTTCAAGCAAATCACCATGAAGGAAAGCATTCTGGACATCCATTTGGTGAAGTGACCAATTACGAACAACAGCAACAGCAAGTAAACAACGGACTATAGTTAACTTGGCTAAAAGTACAAATGTTTCCTTATAATCAATCCCTTCCTGTTGAGTAAAGCCCTTTGCCACCAATCGGGCTTTGTATCGTTCAATTGTTCCATCTAAATTATGTTTAATCTTGTACACCCATTTGCATCCAATTGGGCGATGACCAGAAGGAAGTGGCATAAGTGTCCAAGTATTGTTTTGTTCAAGAGCACTTAATTCTGCATTCATAGCTTTCTGCCATTTCGGATCTAATATTGCTTGTTCATAAGTCACGGGTTCCACATGTGTAGTAATAGCACAAGCAAAATTCTTATATTTAGATGAGAGATGTGCATAAAAAACATACTGGCACAAGGGGTGACGCATGCCAGTTGAGAAAGAAGATTGACTTGGGCCAACTGTAGCAGTGTGGTAAAGGTGGTAATTTTGGAGCTTAACACTTGGTTGTTTTATGCGATCAGAACGGCGTGTGCTAGGGGATGGGTGTGGTTTGGGAGCATCAGATTCAGGTATAGTCTCATGTGTGGAAGGTGCTGGTGAGGATAAAGGAGGATCATCAGTTTGTAGGGTGCTTGTTTCTGTGATGACTAGTTCTTCTGAGATGTAAGGTAAGGGAAGTACTACCTCATCAAATTGTTCTTCCAATGGGTTAGCATGAAATGGAAAAATATGTTCATAAAATATGACATATCGAGAAGAAAAGAATTTGTTTGTTTCTAGATCATAAACTCGATAACCCTTTTTACCAAATGGATAACCAACAAATATGCACCGACGAGCTCTTTGATCAAATTTATGTGTGGGTTGAAGATTAGTGGCATAGCAAAGACATCCAAAAATCTGAAGGTGAGTGTATGTGGGTGGTTTGTTGTGAAGTAATTGATATGGAGATTTATGAGAAAGAAGAGGTGTGGGTAAACGATTTATTAAATAGCAAGCTGTTTGAATGCTTTCTCCCCAAAATTTTAATGGTAGGTTTGCTTGAAAACGAAGGGCCCTTCCCACATTTAAAAGATGGCGATGTTTCCTTTCAACAACTCCATTTTGTTGTGGAGTTGAAGCACATGAGGTGTGATAATTGATGCCTTTACTGTGGAAATAGTCTTTCATAGAAAATATTTCAGTGCCATTGTCGGTTTGGAGAGTTTTAATTATATAATTAAATTGTGTTTCCACCCAAGAAATAAAAGACTGTAGGATTCCTTGGGTTTCAGATTTAAAACTCATGAGATGTATCCAAGTATATCGAGTATAATCATCAACAACTGTTAAAAAAAAGAGAGCCCCAGAATGAGATTTTATTCGATGTGGTCCCCAAATGTCACAATGAATTAGTTCAAAAGGTGATCGAGAAGAAATTGAACTAGATGGAAAACATAAACGTGTTTGTTTGGCAAGAGGACAAATTTCACAAACATGCTTAGAATCAAAATAAATTGTAGGGTTGGTTTTGGTAAGAACTTGAAGAGGACGAGAGGATGGATGCCCAAGACGCTGGTGCCAAAGATTGGAATGCTTATGGATAACATTGGCGAAGGCTGGATTATGGTCTTGTGTTAGGTAGTACAGGCCATTATGTTGCTTGCCCAGGCCAATCATCTTCCTCGTAGCAGCGTCCTGCACAACACAAAAGTCAGAATAGAATATTACTGTGCAATTCAATGCTCGTGTTAATTTACTAACTGACAGTAAATTAACTCAAAATTGGGGGACTTTGAGGACTTCATTGAGTTTAATTTGAGATGTAATATGTAATGAACTAATTGATTCAATATATGTCTGACCACCATTTGGCAAACTGATGGTAGTTGTGTTTGGCAATTCTTTCGAATTTAGCAACTCAAAAGAGGAAGTTACATGATATGTGGCTCCACTATCAATAATCCAACAAAAATTTAAGTGTGTTGTAACTGGAGAAATTTGAGATGATGCCGTGATAATACCTGTGGTATTTGCAAAATGCTGAGTATTACCATCATTGTTTTTCTGAATCATTGCCATCAATTGGTTGTATTCTTTGGCTGTGAATCTTGGTCCATCATTTGTTGAAAGAGATTTCCCTCCTGCCTCCAATGCCTTGTTTAGATCCACCTTTACATTGTGAGCCCCATTTTGGCGTTGATTGGGAGGCTTCACATTCTTTCCATGAAGCTTATGACCTACGGGAAAGCCATGTAGGTAATAGCATTTTTCAATGCTATGGTAATCGCGATTGCAATAAGAGCAATGTAGTGGCGTCTTTTGCCTTTGGACCTGATTCACTTGACTTGTTTTAGTGTTTTGATCTACAAGCATGGCATGATGATTAATGTTTCCACGATTGAGAGAGAGTTCAGCTTGCTTTTCTTGTTGAAGAATAAAAGAATAAGCTTGACGTGTATTGGGTAAGGGCTGCATTAACAGGATTTGTCCACGCACAGTGGCATAGCTCTCATTTAATCCCATGAGAAATTGCATAACTCTGTCTTTCTCGTCCCTTTTCTTGAGTTGTTCCAATCCGCCACATGAGTACGTTAAGGAATCATGATAGGATGAAAGTTCATCCCAAAAGGCTTTAAGTTGTGTGTAATAAACGGAGACTGATTGCTGCCCCTGCATATGTCCCACAATGTCTCGTTTAATCTAAAAAATTCTTGAATCATTTCCTTGTGAGAAACGTTCTTGTAGATCCGTCCAGATTTCTGCTGCAGTTTCAGCATAAATCACACTGCTTGCTATGTTTGGGTGAATGGAATTCAGCAACCATGAGATTACCATGTCATTGCATCGTTGCCATGAAGAAAATTTATCATCAGTCGAAGGTGGTCGTTTGATTGAACCTGTAACAAATCCAATCTTGTTCTTAGCACTCAGACTAATTCTCATAGCCCGATTCCATGTACTGTTGTTGTCTCCTTCAAGCACTTTGGAGACGAGAATCATGCCCAGATGATCCGAGTGGTGTAGCGAGTAAGGGTCTGATGCTTCTATGGTAGCCTCAGACGATGTTGATCTTGTTTCATTGCTGCCTTTGTCTGTCATGGTAGCAGCTTTAACAAAAGATCAGCGTTGCAGAAGTGTTTTAAAGAATTTCAAAGTCACCAGGTTCGTCACTCTGGTTCCATGAAGAAAAACTGAATATGGGAAGATTTTTGTGTATATTGAATTGATTAATTACAAAGGAGAAGATAATATACATATATAAGAGATCAATTTAAACTATTTTAGGAAACTGTGTATGGTCAATCAATCAGAAATTAATGGCAAATATTGTGCCTTAATATCAGCAAATCTCACTCCCTAATCATGGGATTCTTCAATTATTAGATTCTTCAATTCTTTCCCGTAATACTAATCAACACTGATTGATAATATTTGTGCGTGCGCATTGCACCATAAACGTCTTGAAAAAAATTCAAAACCATATATAGGCAACATAGCGTAATATAACTTCTTCATTTATTGGTCCATTTCTTCGAACTATATATATCATTAACAAATATTCTCTTATGGAAGTCTCATAGGATTCCCTCATGGCCCCATCATGGCATCCCAAGGCAATTAAAGACCGTTAAATTGGAGTAGGGTCCACCAAGAGCTCACAATCGAACTGTTCTCAACATGGAAAAATTACACCCTCTTATAAAGTCTAATAATCCAGTTACTTTGAGAGTGTTTGAGAACCAAATTAGAACTTAAACATTATAGTATACGAAAACTTTACAATACTATAGCATATTGTTATTTTATATTGTATCAGTTAAAACTTTAAAGTTGAAACTAGATTCTTAACACACTCTTTTAAGTTGGGAAGAATTTCCACTGCTAGAGTTTTCTGCTACAACGGCAAATATAGCATTAATCATTACCACCACCGTATTATTGCAAAGATATATCTTTTAATTGTAATGATTCTTCACTCAAATGCCCAAAAGTCTTTACGCGTTCATAGTTATGGTTGTGATTGTCCTTTTGTGATCAAAATACACCAAACTGACCCACTACTATGAAAAATATTCCTAGCTAGTTGATCGAACTGTGTAGCATTATAACTATTTTTGATGGAGCTGAAAATGATAGCCTTATGTGTACAGTTTACTGGTGAGTGGGGAAGGACCGGAAGGTGATTGGTGGCTATAGCTCATAAGTATAAAAACCATAATAACAAATATGAGTTTACTAATTTGTACTTTTAGCGCTTCACCTGTAAAGTGATTAAATTGAAATCCAATAGTCTAAATAGGAATGCATATTCCAAAATGTCAGAACACAATAATGTTGGGTTAAAAATATGCTCGAACGTCCATAATATGATACTCGCTAATTAATTCTTTATCTTTGATGTTTTTTTAATAAAGTGTTAACAAGGTGGTTAAAACTATTGGTTAGAATTTTATTTTTACTGTAATATACAAAAATTTTATACTATAATAAATTTTTTTATTATTGTAATATGTGAAAATTTTATATTATTTATAATTGAAAAAATAGTCAAAATTGTGCCACCTTAAAAATCTTTCTTCGAAAGAAAATCGCAGAATTTCAGTAAAAAAATTACGAAAAATACTTCTTTTTTCCCGTACTCTCTCTTATTTATTACGACTTAGAAATGCGCGCCAGAATTCAGGTTCAATCCGACCTTACCTTGTGGTTTGATTTTCAACGTTTATATTAGAATTTTCAACGTTTAGCTATTCTTATGATCTTTATTAGTTTAACGTTCTTCTTTAGAGCCTTCGAATGTAGTACGAGGATTCAGTAAACATCTTCCTTTTCGTTGCTTTTTTCGCGTTCAATTTAATTAAAGCAATGTCACCGTTTCTTGCTTGTCAAAATTAGGTCGTTTTTTCTCCGACAAAAAACATATTGTTTAATATTGTTTTTAAAATAGATAAAAATAATTTTATTTTAATATAAAAATATTTTTAAAAATTCTCAAAATAAAAACAAACGGGGCTGGTCATAAAATATGAGAAATATATATTTTTAACTTGAAATATTGAAAATATTTTAAATCCTACAGCGTTAGATTATAAAAACAAGGGGTTGTTTAGTATTGTTTTCAAAATATGTGAAAATATTTTTGTTTTTAAAAATGAAAATTTTTTAAAAATTATGTTGAGAATGTTTTTAAAATTTTTGCCTCAAAAAGCTTGCGAAAACATTTCTAAAAATTTTGAGAATAAAAACAAACGGGGCCAAAATAATTTGTAAACTTAATAGAACTTTATTGTTTTTGACAATTTAAAATTGCAAAATATGTATAGCCTATAGATTTATTTTTTTACATGACCACGATAATAACAAGAGTAATAATATTGAACAAAACTCAAAGGTCTCTACGATTATTTTATGTACCGTAAAAATTAGATTTTTGATATCTAATTAATTTCCAATAATTTCGTATCATGATTTCCCTCTGTAAAAAAAGGTTCACGTACCATTTATAGACGATGCTACAATGGTTTACCTACAGTCTCTCTCTCTTTAGGAAATGGGTGTGTTCAGTTTCATGGGCCGGAGAGATTTCCAGAAATCAAAAAATCGAAAAAATTACAATACGTGTCTAAATTATTATTATGAAATTAAAATCTAACATAATATTTAAAATATCTTAAAAATATCTTTAATGATATAATAATTAGTTAATGTTATTACATATTATACTATATAATTACATATAAATAATTTTAATGATATCATTATGAGACATTTATAGAATTTTTACATATTAAAGTCATATTTTAATTCAATAAATGTAATTGGGCCAATTGTCTCGTTAATCTTCCGTACACCTTTTTTGTTTGGTTTCCAAGGCTCCGCTAATGTTAGTGCTCAAAACATGGGCCGTTGGGCCTTCTATGTTGCTGCTTGTTTTGTCTGGGGGTGTATTTCTGCTGTAAAAAAATTAGAGAAAATTAGGTTAAGTTATAACTTTTAGAGGTTGTTTTTATTTATGTTATATTTAAAAAAGTTTAGAGTACACTATTATTTATATTATATGTTAAATTTTACCGTAAGTAAACATGTGTAGTATTTATAAAAAATAAATTTGAAAAGATATTATTTATGAAAATTTCCCTAAAAATTACACTACTTTTCATTTAGAGGGGAATTTAAATATAACATCTTTTAAAATGGAAATTGTGGCAACTAGGATTTAAAAAAAAATTTAAGAAACTAAATAGGAGGTTCTAAAATATTTGATGTAAACAACATATTTAATAGTTAAAGAATTTGTATTAGATAAATGATTTACTGAGTAAATATGTTATTCGCTTCAAAATTTTGACAGTTACAATTTACTTTTCAAGTTTCAAAAAATGGGATATTTATCTCTCTTTGTTTTTAAAATATTTTATAAATATGATGATTATTTACGTAATAATTATTATAACGATATATGATAATTATTTACGTAATAATTATTATAATGATTATCATGTTTTATGCTACATAAGGGGAAGAAAAATGCCACATACTTTTGAGTGAGACTAAGCATGACTCGAACCTCAACCTATAGTTGGGGTAGAGCGACTTACAACCAATTAAGTTGCCCTCACTTGTTAATATTTTCTATTTGAAAGAATTCTTTTTTTAACTATACATCAACATAGCTAGTAAAATCATATTATAGTCGAAATGTCTCATCACTGTTGAGAGGAGAAAAATATTATTGTTGTTAAATTGTTGTGTTGACTGGACAATATGGCCTGTGGCCAAGCCCGCTAAAGGAAGGATCTTGCGATCTGCTTAAAGGAGAATTTCCTTTCTGCTTAGGGTAGGAACTTGGATGTCTAATATTAGTGTTGGAATAAAGAACTACTATTTTTAGAGAATTAATACTCGAATTACTATTTTTAGAAAATCGAAACTCGAATTTGTTACTCCTGCTATAAATTTAAGCCTAATTTAATTTATATATAACGACATTACTATCTTGCAACTTCATGATAATGTAATAATATTCAAATTTGATACGGACAACAATGTTTTTATACACTATGCAAACACCGTTAGTGCTAAACACCATCACTAATAAAATATAGGCCCTACTTGTAGGCCTTTCATTAGATCTCACACTACGAAACCCACCTTCTATTAATGTATGGTGCTTAGCACCACCAGTGTCTTATAGTAATGCTTCTAAACATAAGCATCAAAGATAAACCAATAATCTGTGCATCATCACACTCTAACATGACATGGCACCAATGTGTCTACGAATTAATATTTGCCACCTCCCAAACTTTAAGATGCAGAGAGATTTAATTCAACAACAAAACAAACCAGCACCTACTGGTTGCTTTTCGTTTCAAGTATCGTTTGTCTTATAGATTTGAACTAAAATTCAAACATTTTTACTATAATATTTTATCGTATAAAAATTTAAATTTTTGTCAAGATCTTAAAACCGAAGGGCTCATAAGTGTACTTTTGGTAAAATCGATCCCCTCGTTGCCATCTCCACATGAGAAATCTCTAACCAAAAATGCACATTAAGAGAGAGAGAGAGAGAGAGATCTGAGTCTCTTTAAGAACAAGTGGGCCACTTGGGTCTGCAAGAGAAAGCAGGTCCTCTTAAATTGGGTACTAAAAATAATCAAATGCTTCAGCCCCATCCGAATTCAATTCAGTGTCCACCATAATTATACTAAGAACAGTACAATAAATGATGCCTGAATGCATGTGACCCCCTTTATCATTGTTGTTATTTAAGTAGAGGAATTTTATCGATGAATCTTCCCTTGCCTTAAATTAGCTGTAAAAAATTCTCATATAACTTGGAAAGAAAAATAAGCGAAAATGAAGTGAAATATGATTTAATAGAGTTTCTTATCAGGATCGTTCCATCTTTAAGATTGTTTGGTAACATAGTTAGAACTACAAGTTGGAACAAAAATGTTGTAACATATGAGAGCTTTATATATAGCAAATTTTTTGCTTTACACTGTAGCATATAAGGGCTTTATATGTACCAGTTTAAACTTATTAGTTCTAATTAAGTTTGCCAAATAAAACTTCTATAATTCAAACTAATTCCAACTCAATCTGTTCCCCTGCCACATGCACGAGACGACAACATGGGAACAAGGGGCTCAAACTTTTGTTTCTAACGCCAAAGAGTGCAATTTGTTCCGAAACCTTTAACCCAATAATTCTCAGCATATGCCCTCCCTCTCTCTGCCTTGCATGTGCTTATACAGCTCATACCTCTACCTTTGTGGGACCAGTTGCCTTGCCCCGAAAAAATGTCTCAGCTTTTCCAGTTCAAAATCTTCTTTTGGGGCATGAGTATGACCTCTCTGTAGGGCACATATCCCACAACGTGTTCAAATAACACATAAATAAGGATACCCTAATAAGATCTGTATTGTTCAATGCTTATGTGGCAAAGGAATATTATGTAATGTAGTCCATATAAACAGCGCAAATGGACCTATCTGTTTCACACTTTTTAAAAATCTATATGTATAATATTAAGTTAATATTGGTGTGGTATAGAAGTTGGCTAACTTTTGGCCTTAAGATGGTTGGATTCAAACCCAAAAATAAGAGCTGATTTGAACTTGTGAGTTCTAGTGTAGGTGCCAATATTGGCACCAAGGAAATTGAGGAATAACAATATATTTGGGGACATTACTATGTGGTCCACATTTGATTTATTATCCCTTCTTTTTTTTTTCTTTTTTTTTTGGAAAAGCAAACGAATGGGTCACCCTGCTTTGTGGATTTTACAAAAAAAAAATAGTGGAAAAAAATAAAAGGGAATTTTCATAAAGGTTACTTTTTGAGATTTACATTTTATAAATATTACACATGTTTTTTTATAGCATAACTTAACATGTAATATGAATGATGGTGTGATATAAACTTTTCTAAAAAAATGGTATAATATGTAATTTTCTTAAAATAGAATACACGTTTGACATAGAAAGCATAGGATGAATGATCCTTGGGGACTTGTATAAATATCTAGGTTTTTTTTCAACGCACACTTGACATTTTTTTTCCCTTTAACATCCGCACTACGAAGGAGGGAATTGATCTGATAAGTCATTACCTTACCGCATGCTACCACTACCAACGGTGGCGCACCGCATACTTGACATTATACTCTACTTGTAATCTCCATAAAATGTGAAAGTTTTATCATATCTGATATAATTAAATCTAATAAAAAGTGATGAAAATGTTCCATAAAAAAAAAACCAATAATTTTTTCAAAAAAAAAAAAAGGCCAAACATGCTGGATATAAATTAATAGAATTTGATACCAATGTAAATAAACAAATTTAACAAAATTTGATAAAAATTTGACCATTTAAATCTACACTATAACAATAAAATATATTTATTAACCCTATTTATTTTATAGAGGGAAAATCCAAGTCTTTTTTTTGGAGAGGTTTCATTGGAGAGTACAGGATGCGATACAGTCCAAAGTGTGAAAGGAGACCTAGCCATCAACTCGGCAACCTCTTTGTAATCTTTGCATCAATCATTTGTGGCGGCTTGTGTCCTTGAGAGTAACGACCAACGGGTAGGGTGTCCCAAACCACAATATTATTGGTTCTCTTACTCCAATAATAAAAACCCATCGGCCATCCCCGTCTACATCAAGCCAAGACAAAAGAAGGCCACATTTGGGGAAAAAGCCCTTTCGTAGTCTTTATTGTTGTTTGGGACACCCCTTTTATGTTGTAATTAACCTTTCAGACGTGTAAATTTTGCTCTACCTATGTAGAAAATAATTTGAATTTAAAACACTGTATTTGATTGAAATTATATAAAAGAAAACACTATAACGAAATTAACTCAAAATGAAACCAACTCTTTAATTATATGATTTTATCACGTGTCAAATGCGGCCTAAAAATGAGAGAAAATAAGTCTAAGATAGAATATGAGGCAAGGTAAACAAAAAAGAGCGATTGTGAGAGTTCTATGATAGAATACGAAAATGAAAATCCTATGAGTAAGTACACTTCTAAATTATCAATTATTTAGAAAGTTTTCATGAAATTGTAATATTTTCTCAATTTGGTGTGATTCTAATACTGTCTAAACAGTTCAAAATTTTATCTCATTTGTATTTACCGACCAAACAGTTTCTGCAATGCTCACGCTTTTTTGTCGTTTTTAAATTCATAAATAACCTGACACGCTGTTAAATTAATTTGGATTTGAAATTACACCAAGCAAATTACTTGAATGGCTTTTTATTTTAATTGAAAAAAGTATGCTATAGTATGCTATACCAATAAGAGTGTTTAGCAAAACGATTTGAACTCATGATTTCAAACTATCCACAATGTAAAGCAAAAGTATACTATAGTGTAAAGCTTTCATATGCTATAGCGTTTGAACTTATTTTTTGAGTGCGAACCCTTTTGCCAAACACCCTTAATTCAAAGACTAATTTCATAGAAACTGCAGTGTAAAATGTGTACTAATCCCATAGCACTTTATCCTACATCACCGAAGAAGATGCTTATAACACGCAAAAATCAATCAAACCATTTCAATATATAAATTAAACAATAACCAAAGAAATTACAATAAAAAAGCCTCAATACAAGACAAAATAAGATTGATTTTACCCATTCCTGAAGCTAGAAATTCAATGCCGTAAATTAGATCTTGATGCAATGTAAAACAATAAACTAATAGCACTGTTAACCTGCATGCAAGAGATTTTGCTATCTTCTCACAGCCTGCTTTCCATTTCGTGTTTGTAAACTAACTAATAACTGCTCGCATTAGGGCCGGCAGTTTAGACACGACACGATGACACGATACGAAAACGACACGAGATAAACAAGTTTGAACCGTACGTTTATTAATTGTGCCATAAATAGGTTGACACGAATAATACGAAAATAAATGGGTTGAATTCGTACTAACACGCTAAACACGCCTTAACACGTTTAATTGAACGGGTCGTAAACGTGTTGACACAACACGACCCGCCCTTTATAACACGTTTAAACTTAAAAATAAAAATATTTGAAATATTTATAGTAGGTTAGTATTAATTAGATATTGTGTTTTTGTTAATTTTCTTTATTGGCTTTTTTTTTTAATTTTTTTAAATTTTTTTTAATTTTTAGTTAATTGAGTCATAAACGTGTCATATGCATGTTGTTATCGTGTCAACCCGTCACGGCATGTTTAATAATCGTGTTAATCGTGTTGTGTCGTGTTTGTGTTGGCATTTCTAGCACGTTTATAAATCATGTCGTGTTCGTGTTCGGGCTAAACGTGTCGTGCTATAAACGTGCCGACACGAACACGATTATTGCCACCCCTAACTTGCATGCATTCATACAAAAGCATGGACAGGCCTTGAAGCTGGCGATCCACAAAGAAAGAAATAATGACCTCTATTAACTCTTCAGCCTCTGAAGTTGAACACACAGACCACATACTCCTGCTAACACTCTATTATCAACAGGAAGACGTGATGCCACTGCCACCAAATGGAGGGCAGCTTAGATGCAGTAAAAACTATAGATCTGAATATGCCACTTGCCTCACTTGACAAGAAGCAGTTACAAATTTGATCCAAAACCTAATATTTTGAGCTGGCCCTCCACAACTTGAGCCTATAAGATAAAAACTATAATCAGTGAGACGATTGTGATTAATAAACAAAAAAGTTGATACTAAGAAAACACTACTTAACGTCAGACTAATGAAATAACACTGCCTGACTTCAAGAACACACTACTCAACGTAAATACAACGCTGTTTGTCATGTCATTTGCATTCAAATTCCAAACAACAGAAGGTGCAATCACACTGATGCATGTAAAACTGTAGACCCCGAAGATACATATACAAGAAACTTCAATGCATGTTGCTCTGTAATTGCACATAAAGAGGCGCATTCCCCAATTGCTATAAAGTTTACTATTGAAGAGAATCAAATGATCCACTTTCCATGAAGTGAAACAAAATATGCTACTGCATAGCTAGCCTGTAAAAAAAAATTAAAAAAATAAAAAAGACGAACTTACGGGCAGTAGAATCTCCCACATCAGGCAAGAAGATAAAACCAAACATTTCAAGAGCTGTTCGTAGATCATGATAGGTAGGAAGCCAATCAATGTTGATGAGCTGTAGATCAGTTGTATTAAGCAAAATGACCACAATTAATTGTCCTTAATATAATGGTGCTCTCAAATTTGTGTCTATAGCAGCAAGACAAATATTAGTATACCTCTTTTCCGGGTTTCAGAATGGCACTCCAAAAGTGACACGATGATGCTCTCAACTCCTCTCTTGATGAATATAGCACTGCAAACACAAAAGGTAAGCACACTACAGAACATAACATTGTTATGAAAAACAACATAAGAGAACTGAATTAACTCACTCAAATTAAAGGTCCATTTGGCTATTGACTCTTCTACATGACCACATGTGAGAATTAATTTCAAAAGCCAGCCATTTATCAGTAATCCTTCGAGGAAAGAGTCTCCTGCCACCAAAAGAAAAAAGGACATCTTTCATATCGAGACGTTGAAACAGCATGCCTGGCTACAATCGGGCAAATCCATCGTGCTAAGGGCACAAGCAAGTTAATATAAGATGACTAACCATTTTCAGCAGAAAACTCGACCAAGGAATTCAGTTCATTATCCATAAAAGATCGCAAAAGACTACAACTTTCCGGCAAAGGAGTTACTAGAGGAGGTTGGGATTTCTGCAAATTCACAAAATTTCAACAAAAATGAGGACCTGCCCAACATGCCAGTAATTATCTCCAACCAAAATCTTATGTCTTTTTTGGTACCCGTGTTTGGAATGTTTTGCGTGGTTTTGGACCTATGGGCTTAGACAAACGGGCATTTGGTTGACGCAAGTTCAAATCGTTCAGAAAGGTGAGAATCGTTTAAAACAAGCTAAGCTGTTAGTTTTGAAAACTTGACCCCCCTTAAGTTCTAACTGTTTTGAACCATCTTCTCCAGCAAAAACCATTTCTCTTTCTTGTTTTCCTTCATAAACCATAGTTTTCTAAACATCAGTTCTCATTTTAAAGCTGATGTGACGTTTTATCGTTGTTTTAACCTTTTACATTTCAAATGCCAACTCAAAACCACCGTTTAAGCCACTTAGTTCAAAGCTACCGGTTCAAACCACAAAGTTTAAAACCACACCAATCTAAACCTGTGTACCAAACGAAACCTTAGAATGTCACGTTACAGAAAACAATGTAAGAACTTGATTTGATCAATTTTAAACCTGTCCTTGAAAAAGACGAATGCCCCATGATGAATTATCTTCCTCCGCGCTCATCTCAATCATCTGCCAAAAGGAAATTAATGTTAAAACTCATGACAAAAGACACAAACAAAAAGACATTGCGATAATGATAGGAATAATTATCTGCCTGATTTTGGCACTCGTCAACGAGTTTGGACAAAGAAGCTTCTCTTGCGTCTTGTTCTTCATCAGAAATGCACTTTTTTGGAGCCTTAGCCCGCTTAGATTCCTTCTCCACATTCTTACTTTTCTCTTTATAAAAATCAGCCAAAAGTTCATCCAACCCAACAACCTTCTTTCTGATCAGCAATAAATAAATTAAAAGACATCAAACAACAGACTAAACCCTAATTTTCACCAATAACTGAACACAATCGGTTCTTAAACTGACAGGAAAAACAAACAACGTTAAATCTAATGCTAAACGGAAAAGAGGAAATAGCAGCGGAATAATGGCGGTTAAATCCCTAAAAGACAATAAACCCTAGATGAGGAGAAATGGAGATGAAAGCTGAAACCTTTTGTTAGTGACAAGAGGGGAAGAAATAACTGGATCATCAAACTCGAAATCAAGTGATTCTTCCATGCCTCCTACTTTGGAGTTGGTGTTTATGTTCCCCTTTCGCCTCTTTTCTCTCTCTCTCTCTCTAAACTTTTGAGTTGAGAAACGGAGAGCCGCCAAGTCTAATAAGTACAAGGCAGTTTTCCTTCTTTTTTTTTTTTTTTTTATTACTGAACTCTTCTCCTCTAACTGAAAGATTAGTTTTCACTTTTGGAACTTGCGTTGATCTTTACGCTGCTGTCGTTCCTTTCTTTTTGGTTGGCGCTTTTGAGTCTTGACTCTTCATTGTCGTGGTTTATTTTTCTGTCGTTTAAGGGGGTTGATTGTCACTACACCGTATACTTGTCGTTTTCCCCATTCTTGTCGTTTATTCATCTTCGTGCGTTTCCACGTTATTGTTATTTTCTACTTTCGTTATTGTTTTATCGTTTCCAATGTTTGTAGTTTTGTTCTTTACGCGGTCGTTTTTCTTTGTGTAGATCGTTTTTAGCGTTCAAAGTATTTGAGAACAAAGGTGTCACTTATAGTCTAAATTTAAATATTGTAGTATATGATAGTTTTATACTATAGCTGTTAAAACTTTATAGTGTGTTTGGTATTCTCAATTCAAACCAAAACTTTTGAGTGCTACAGTGTAAAACTCTCATATGTTATTATGTTTTTAACTAATTGGTTCCAATCAATGTTTCTAAACACTCTATAAGTGTGAAACTTTGTTCCCAAACACTCATTTTTGTAGCTTAACTTGTAATGTTGTCCCTTGGAATTTTTGTATTGTTTTCCAATTCATATTTCGTTTTGATCCGTCCGCGGTTTTTCAATTGTTGTACGTTTGCCGTCTGCCTTTAGCGTCGTTTTTGAAGTAGTCGTCGTTTTCTCATTCGCTGTCTTTTTCCTGTGTTTGGCCATATGTCGTTTGTTCTCGTTAGTTGTTAGTGTTGTTTACGAATTCCTATATCGTGGTTTTTTTTAATATGTTTTGAACTGTTTTTCTTTTGCCATAGATTTCTTTATATCTTTTTAATTAATGTTATGGTTTTTCACTTTTTGTCGATTACTTTATCTTCAAATTCCTGTTGTTTTATCTTATTCATTCTTGCGCCAAAAAAACTGCCACGAGTACCCTTTCTTATCCGAAAGGAGACTCATGAACCAACTCCAACGCTACAACATTAAGAGTGTTTAGAATTGGGTCCAACCAACTACAATATAAAGCTCTTAATAAGTTCAGTAAAAATAAAAGATTACTAAAGTGTAAAACTCTCACATATTACAGTTTTAAAACTAAAATTTTAATTCCAATGGATTTTTCAAACAACGTATTAACGCTAATTATCTTGTTAAATTACACGCTATTATGGTGAGTACTGGGGATCAAGAAATAGCTTTATTCTGTCCAATATCCGCCGTTGTTTTTGGAGTTTCTTTTCTTTCATATATCACGAAATCATCATCCAAACTATTCAACTCGCTTCTCCACAGAATGAATCTAGACCATTGTTGGCGTGACTCCCCAGTCGATATGTCAAACTTATAATAAAGTTGGCCTTTAGAAATGCTTTATAATGCAAACGACAAAACCGCCGTACAAAATTCGGCACCTGCCACAACAAAAAATGACCAAATATTTTTAATTATTTGTTTGCAGATTAAAATTTCAAGTTATTATGCTTTGTTTATTAGCTGTAATGATCATTTAATCGTAATCACATGAATACTTTTGTTTTGAAAATTTTGGAAGTCAACTTAGTAGCTAGTTTTCTGTTTAGTTGTTTTGGATTTAATTATTCCACACGTGGAAAAAGCTTTGATGGCAAGTGAGAACGGTTAGTCAGAACTATAAATACTGTATCATATGAGAGCTTTATATTGTAATAATTTTTTTTGCTTTTATTATAACATATAAGAGCTTTATGTTGTTCCTGACTTAAAAATTAGTTAGAACCAACTAATATCAAACATGTAATATACACGAGCTAATCAACCGGAGGACACTTGGTCAATCAATGGCTCTGGCCTCTGTGCCGTTTTTCACTGAAATACTTTGAAATTTGGTCATTTTCAATCGTTTTGGACTTTTTGTTATATACTACGGTTACATTTCTCAATGACCGTAGCCAGCTGAGCGGGGCATGATATAAGAATAGCGACAATAATTGATAAAGCGAACAGAATATACAATTGAAAATACACAGCATTAATTGGTTACATACTATACCTGCTTTATTCAAGTCTTAAAATATGTTTGCAAACCAGTTCCAATTAGTTCGTAGTGTAAAACAAAAAATTAGTACAGTATAAAACTTTAACAAGTTATAGATTTTGAATCAATTTTTTTAGTTCAAATTGGTCTGCGAAACATAATATTAAGCTCTAAACATGGAGTAAATGGGTCATTGATTTATGGCAAAACTAACAATTAACAAGCAACACCAACCAACACAGGGAAACAAAGATAGAAGAACAATTAGTAATTAACTCAGGATGTGTTTGGTAACTCCGTTTTAACTACAAAATTGAAAATTATTATATGTTATAATGAAAAACAAAAATAGGCTATAATATAAAGCTTTTATATGTTAATAAAATTGTTTCAACTTTTACTTCTACCTGAATATTCAAACCCACTCTCCACATATTACAAATCAGTTACACGTGGAATAACAACTTAACCAATTGGCCCAACTTAAACAAGTAACGGGTCTAAATTTTCGATCTCCATTGTTTTGTTTTCCCGCACTTAGTTTTTATGAGCTGCTTAAGACGTGTTAATGTCACATTTGATAGAACGATAGGAAGCCCATAGATGATTGATTAGTGTCTACCCTTAAAAATTTTTTACCGTGTTTTTTTTTTAAATCTAAACATTTTACGCTAGATTGTGGGTTTAAACTTTACAGTAAAAATCAAATCAAAACCAAAAGAAAAGGTACATAAAAATTTGGATAAACACATCTAAAAGTTTAAACTAATAACTCTATGATAACCGATTTAAGCTGAGAAAATAAATTTAAATATTATGACATATAAAAAATTTACAATATAATTGTTTTTTATTTAATATTATAATATGTAAAAGTTTTATACTATTATATTTGAGCCAATATACCAAACATTTTATTCATCTTAAAATCTATATTTTTTTCCTCCACAAGAACAGTTGAATGTCCTCTGGAAGCTACTAATTTTTGTCGTAAATCTCTATAATTATTAGATTAGGCACTCAAATTTATGTTCTAATCAACAAAAAAGAGACCTATTCAGCAACTTTTAACTTTATCCAAAGTTGAAGACAATGGGTAGGCGGATCGCCAAGCGACAACACAAAAAACACTTCATGTATTTTGGAAGGGACAACTGGACAAGAAATGCCGCTTGGTGTGCTTGGCAAAAAGGATTGAGACAATTGCGTATGAGACGATAAAATATTACTCGCGAAAAACAAGTTTCCAAAAGACAGTGACGTGATTAGATTTTGTTCACAAGACCAAAACCAACCCGTGATTCCCAACTAGCATTGCCAAGCCTAGCGCTCATCGAATATTGAAATAGGTCACGTTGAAGAATATAACACTTGAAATACAGCATCATGTCTTCAAGCAGAACATAGAATGACAAATTAATTAAATCATTGTTACTTTTTTTTTTGTTAAACATGCCACAATTACATTTAATGGGAGGGAGATCATTTAAGAAACGCCCAAAAGTCAAAAGTCCCATCCCAAGTTCTCTCCTTTGGCCTTTCCCCACTTCCAAAAAATGGAGTCTGCCGAACCGGTTCTTTTTCTTCCTCTTCATTTTTTAAATTGTTTTTAAAGTCTTATCTTCCGACACAAAATAGCTAAGCAGTAATCATATGTAGTGAACAGCTGTTAAGCGTATGATTGGCATTTTGGCGACACTTCAATAACAACCATTTTATGATATACGCAATCAAAGTGCTAATCAGACAACGATAAAAATCCCCAAATTTTTTTTTTCTTTTATAATTGAATTCTGACTACACTTTGAGCTAGCAATAAACTACCGTCCATTATTAGCAGCAGAAGTCAAAGCCAAATCTTTCCCCGCAGCCTCCCTTTCCTTTCTGAACTTCTTGTATATATCTCCTCTGTAAAAATCTCTGGTTCTGAACACCAATATGAGCGCCACAAGAGCTCCAAAGAAGGTGACAGCAGCCAAAATCATAAACGACGTCCTATAACAGTTTTTCCCTATACAAATAAGCTCCTTGACCGCTTTCCTATCCAACCCTTGCGCCGCCAACTCCTTCAAGGCCTCGTTGTCGTAAAGCATGCCAGTGACCTTCACGTTGAGTATGTAAGAGCCAAGAGGACTCGCCAATTGCCCGCAATTGAACAGTGTTGAGTAGTACTTTAGCCCGAAGAGCTCCGAAATGATTGTGAAAAGCAGCGTCAATTGTGCGCCAAAGGAGAATCCGATGATGACTGAGGCTATGTAGACGGAGCCTGGGATTGGGAAAGCGATGAGAAGGTGTCCAACGCAGGACAGGAGGAGAACAAATGTCATCATCAAAGGCCGAGGGACTTTCCATTTGACTAACAGACTTTCGGAGACGAAACCGGAGAAGACTCTGCCGAAGTAGTTCCATATGCTGACTAGAGACACAAATGATTTCACCGTTCTTGCTGGGTAGCCAAGAGATTCTCCGATTTGGCCGAGATTGTCGACCGCGGTCAAGCTCGAACCGAGCCCGCAGAGGGTTGCAAGGAAGAGAATCAGCATGTCTACGCTCAATAAGGCTTGTAAGATCGTGTAGTCCTCTCCTCTCGGAGGCTTGTCAAACACGGTTAAAAAACATGATGATCTTTGCTTCTCAACTGGTTTATCGGCATGATCATTCAATTTCTCTGCGGAATTCTCCTCCTGTTTTGGCTTAATTTGGCTATGAGCAGGAGGATTTTCCAAAGAGTATTGTAATTTCGTGCGATTGTTGAATATGATGAACTCTTCTTTGATGGCGATGAGAAGAGGGACGAAGAGCAGAACGATAACGACGGTGGCGCTACCGGCGTAAGCGGCGTGAGAGAAGACGACCTGTTTCTGGACTATATTCATGACCATGAGGAACAAAGCGAGAAAAATTGAAACATAGAGGAAACGGTAGAAGACGTTAAGCTCGTGCTTTTGGCTGCTGAGGGGATCGGGCTTCATGGTCCGGATGGTGTAGACGAAAATGACGGACAAGGCGGCGGGGAGCCAGGCAATGAGGAGGATGAGTGATTTGGAATCGTCGCCGTAGATGGCGAGGTAGAGCTGGGTCATGACGGCACCGCCGAGGCCGACGAAACCCTTGAGGAGGCCGAGCATGACGCCGCGGCTCTCGGGGAAGTTCTTGACGCAGGTGACGAGGGCGCCGGTGTTGGCGAAGTTCTGGGAGTTGGCGCCGATGCAGATGTAGAGGCACATTTGCCAGACCTTGGGCCTTGCGATCTTGCCGGTGACGGCGAGCCAGATCATGAAGTAGCCGGCGAAGTTCATGGCGGAGCCGATGAGGAGGACGAACCAGGTCGGGGTGACCTCGGCGATGAGGCCGGAGAGGACTCCGACGTTGGCGCCGAGGTCCTTGAAGAAGCCGATGAGGTTGAGGGTCTTTTGGTCGTAGCCGAGGGAGGATTTTATCTGCTTTGAATAGACGCCGAAGAGGTACGTTGCGCCGGCGCCGAACATGATCAGGAAGGAGGCGAAGACGCTGAACCACCGGCCTTTCACCACGTGGACGGCGAAGCGGAGGGGCTCCGCCATTGTTTTTGCTTCGTTTAATTTGGATGTAGGAAAAGAAGGAGAAGGAGAGATTGGTTTTGGAGGTTTTTTTTAATTATTTATTTTCTTTGGATGGGTTGGGTTACCGAAGAGGAGAGATTGGCGATGGGAGCTGATAAATAGGGGAGGTTTTTTCTGCTTCTTGTTATTGTCCATCATGTGCAAAGTCAGAAATCTCCTTCATAGAGAAGACATTTTAACTGCTCTGGTTACTGTTGTATTTCCATTATAATTGGATAGGATAAGTCATATAGAAAAGAAATTTTAACCGCTCTGATTACTGTTGTGTTTCTATTATAATTGGATAGGATAAGTCATTATCATAAGAAATCCCTCTTATTTAGGATTTTGTGATTCTGTATATTTGCGTATCACACGTGTTTAATGAGTCACACCGTGTGATCTTTAACGGTTAAAAATTGCAAAATGAAGAGAAGGGTAAAGGTTTTATAAATATTACAAAATATGTATTTGATAACGCAGTTAGAATTAAAAGTTAAAATAGATTTGTTGTGTCATGTGAGAGCTATATATCGTAACTTATTTTTGCTTTACACTGTAACATGTAAAAGCTTTATACTATAGCAAATAGAATTATATAATTGGAAGTTGAAACGAAATCAAGCCAAAGTATGCGTAAGAAGGTGTTTATTACACGGTGTAACTTTCTTGATACGTTTGTGGTAAAAATGAGGAGCACCCTCGGATAGAACATAAACGCGTCATCGCAAATATTAGCTCGTCCTACTCTTGCTTGTGGATGAAGATTGTTTGTCCAAGTTGCCAAATGTCTATCCATGTTTTTTAATCTAATATAATCAATGAAATTAGTAAACATCACATTAATGAGCAAATTGGTCTACTAATTTTAACCGCACTTTAAACTCCCTGAAAATCTCTAATAACTGATACCTTCAAGTAAAAACCAAGACAGATAATTTAAAGCATTCCTTGCTGGTAATAAAAACTCTTGTCTGCGTCAAAAACAAGTCGTTTAGGATATCTACTTAATCTTGGGGTTGTATCTCTGGAATGTGTGTATAGTTCTTGATCTTGGCTATAAAACATTAAAGAAAAGTAAGGGTCATACCTGCCTAAATTTTTCTTACTTTGACAAATTTTCTTTTGCACTTTGAATTTTGATAATTAACTTTTTAAACTCAAGTTATACTTACGACTTAGACTTAAATGACAACACTCAGTGAAGAAGGTTACCGATATACAGCATACATTTTTCACATTTTACCCCTCAAATTTTCATGATTGGCATTTTGTCCCCCTAAGTATTTCATGTTGGCAATTAACTCTCTTCTTACCGCTACCAATTTAGACTGTATTATCAATGTAATAGTTTGACTCACATAGAAGGTTAATTTCTCAAATTACAAGTTCGGAGGAAGCATGAAAATTTAAGAGAAAAAAGTGCAAAAAGGCTAAAAAAAATTATCATATATGTTCCCAAAGGAATTTTTTTCAATCCCCATTAGAGCCGGCAATACGGGTTGCGACACGACGACACGACACAAATTCGACACGATTTTTTGAGGGTTAGTGTCGAAAAATTTGACCACGGGTCATTTTAGTGTCGACCCGAAACTGACCCGTCAAAAAACGAGTCGTGTTTGGGTCAACCGTCTGACACGAAAATAACCCGTTTCTGACTCGTATTTAATTAATTAAATTTAAAAAAATTAATATTATTTCATATACAATATAAACCCTTAAAAAATCAAACCCTACCTCTCTTATCACTCATCTTCTTGTTGAAGTGGTATGAAACTCTTTTAATTTTATGTTTTTTTTAATATTATATATTAATGTAGGCAGGTTATAGGCGGGTTGCGAGTCACAATCGGGTTATGGGTCAAAAACGAGACGCGGGTCATATTTTTTGACACTGTGCATAAGAAACTAGTTGACACGGGTCGTGTTCGTGTCAACCCGTATCAAAACGGGTCGTGTTTAGGTTGAGAATTCTCAACCCGTTTGTGTTATGGGCCGAGTTAGTGTTGACCTATTTTTTGTAAAAATTAACTCCAACCCTATACGAATCCGACCCGTTAACCCGTTTTGCCACCCCTAATCCCCATGTAGGACGCTTGAGGTTAAAAAGTAATATTCCTATTTATGACGTTATTTTTCTCTCTCCCTTCCAAGGGTTCAAATACAGACACATATGATGATTGTTCAGCAAAAGACGAATATTCACACGTGATTAAGATACACTAAATCCCACTGCTCCTAAGGTTCTATTTCAGTCAAGTCCAAATACTACTTTCTTTCTTCCATCAAAGAACCTCATTTTCTTCCTACTTTAATATCCTTTGTCTTGATTATCCAAAAGAATAAAAAACAAAGAAACCTTTGTTCTTTTTCATATAACTCATAAGACTCAAAAGAAGAAAGAAATCGCCCCCAAAACACTCCACTACTTCGTTCCTGTGTCAATTTTTAATTTATTCGAGGAAAAAACCATCGGCTTCTCTTTTTAATTTTTTTTTCCACTAAAGCTTATTTATCGTTTAAAAAAGTCCATAAATTTCAATACATGTACTCAGTACCTTGAATTCCTCTTAATATCTAACATATTTAAGTTTTGCTCTCACTTGCTTTTTGACGATCCCACGGGACAAAGTCGACGAGTTTAAAAAAATTATTAAAGCAGACGCAAAGCTTGAAATAATGAGTGAGCCTCCTTCCTTGACATTTCACATTATGTAACGCACCAAACTCTTAAAAGGCATGGACCCCTTTGCCCAACTTTATAATTGGAATCGTAAAACTTAGCAATCAAATCCAATTTTGAATAGAGCCTGGTCCAAGTTCTACCTAACAATTTAGCATAATTAGTATATGGTGCTGATTTCACCCTTGAAGTGCGCCTAAATGGAGTCACACTTTTGTGCATGTGCCTGTGTTGATGCCATCAAAATCTATATATATACATATATATATATATGTATGTATATTTCACCGGGTTCAATCTTCAGCAATTTAGTGATGAAGATGAAGCCGAGGACAAAGAGAATAGTACGAATCAACCATAAATAGCATTATCAGTTGTGGTTTTTGGTTATTTTCGCGCTCCCACTAGCACCTTGATAGCAGCAAGTCCTCCGATCAACATGTGGCGATCATTATTTAATGCCGTCAAAGACGACCGAATTAAGAAACACAAAAATAGATGTTAAATTATTAAGAAAATTTTGTGGCAAAGACTTCATTCGAAACCGATGTTTATTTTCGGTTATTTTAGTTTGTCTTCGCTGTAGTTATAGTACTGTCGTTTACTATATTTTTCTTTGTTGTGTTTGTTATTGTGGCTGGATTATTAACTTCTTTATAGCGTGAGCTTAAACGATAACTTTTGGTAACTAGTGCAAATCTCTTACATGTTATAATATTTTTAATCAAAATTGGTTTAAACCAATACTCTCAAACACCCCTTTAGTTTTGCTCTTTTTTTATGTTTTTTGATAAAATATAATGAGCCTGTTTGAGTTGTTTAACAAATGTTAATCTAGTTGAGATGTGATAAATCTGTCTACTCAGCTTCTATCTCTATTATTGACCAATAAAACCGAAAATGTGTTTCTGATTTTTCCTTTTTCCTAACCATGCATAACATTGTTTAGGAAGAACAATTTGAGAAATGACTTCTATAGGGGTATTTCTCTGATGGAAAGAATAACCAACACTGAGTGATAATATTTGTGCGTCCGCATTGCACCATAAAGGTCTTGAAAAAAATTCAAAACCATATATAGGCAGCGTAGGGTAATGTAACTTCTTCATTTATTGGTCTATTTCTTCGAACTATGTATATCATTAACAAATATTCTCTTATGGAAGCCTCATAGGATTCCCTCTTGCCCGCATCATGGTATCCCAAAGCAATTAAAGACCGTTAAATTGGAGTAGGGTCCACCAAGAGCTCACAATCGAACCGTTCTCAACATGGAAAAATTACACCCTCTTACAAACTCTAATAATCCAATTACTTTTTGAGAGTGTTTGAGAATCAAGTTAGAACTTAAATATTATAGCATATGAAAATTTTACAATATTATAACATATTGTTGTTTTATATTGCATCATTTGAAACTTTAAAGTTAAAACTTGATTCCTTACACGCTCTTTTAAGTTGGGAAGCAATTTCCACTGATGGAGTTTTCTGCTGCAACGGCAAATATAGCATTAATCATTACCACCACCATATTATTGCAAAGGTATATCTTTTAATTGTGATGATTCTTCGCTTAAATGCCCAAAAGTCTTATACGCGTTGATAGTTATGGTTGTGATTGTCCTTTTGTGATCAAAATAGACCAAACTGACCCACTACTATGAAAAATATTCCTAGCTAGTTGATAGAACTGTGTAGCATTACAACTATTTTTGATGGAGCTGAAAATGATAGCCTTATGTGTACATTTACTAGAAGGACCGGAAGGTGACTTGGTGGCCATAGCTCATAAGTATAACAACCATAATAACAAATATGAGTTGATTAATTTGTACTTTTAGCGCTTCACCTGTAAAGTGATTAAATTGAAATCCAATATTCTAAATAGGAATGCATATTCCAAAATGTTAGAACACATTAATGTTGGGTTAAAAATATGCTCGAACGTCCATAATTGATACTCGCTAATTAATTCTTCATCTTTGATGCTTTTTTAATAGAGTGTTTAACAAGGTGGTTAGAATTGTTGGTTACAATTTATTTTTACTGTAGTATGCGAAAGTTTTATATTATAGCAAATTTTTATTGTTATTATAACATATAAGAGTTTTATATTATTTATAACTGAAAAAATAGTAAAAAATATGACCTCCTAAGTACCCCATGAAACTTCTCGAATAGAAAAATGAAGTCCCCTACCAAAAAAAAAAAAAACCAGTGCCCACGTCAAAAATCTTTCTTTGGAAAGAAAATCGCAGAATTTCACTAAAAAAATTATGAAAAATACTTCTTTTTTCCCGTACTCTCTCTTATTTATTACGACTTAGGAATGCGCACCAGAATTCAGGTTCAATCCGACCTTACCTTGTGGTTTGATTTTCAACGTTTATGTTAGAATTTTCAACGTTTAGTTATTCTTATGATCTTTATTAGTTTAACGTTCTTCTTTAGAGCCTTCGAATGCAGTAGGAGGGTTCATTAAACATCTTCCCTTTCCTTGCTTTTTTCACGTTCAATTTAATTAAAGCAATGTCACCTTTTCTTGCTTGTCAAAATTAGGTCGTTTTTTCTTTAACAAAAAACATATTGTTTAGTATTGTTTTTAAAATAGATGAAAATGGTTTTGTTTTAATAAATAAATATTTTTTAAAATTATATTGAGAGTGTTTTTGAAATTTTGCCTCAAAAAGAATACAAAAACATTTTTAAAAATTCTCAAAATAAAAGCAAGCGGGGCTGGTCGTAAAATATGAGAAATATATATTTTTAACTTGAAATATTGAAAATATTTTAAATCCTACAGCGTTAGAATATAAAAACAAGTGGTTGTTTAGTATTATTTTCAAAATAGATGAAAATATTTTTGTTTTTAAAAATAAAATTTTTTAAAAATTATGCTGAGAATGTTTTTAAAATTTTTGTCTCAAAAACCTTGCGAAATCATTTTCAAAAATTTTGAGAATAAAAACAAACGGGTCAAAATAATTTGTAAACTTAATAGAACTTTATTGTTTTTGACAATTTAAAATTGCAAAATATGTATAGCCTATAGATTTATTTTTTTACATGACGACGATAATAACAAGAATAATAATATTGAACAAAACTCAAAGGTCTCTACGATTATTTTATGTACTGTAAAAATTATATTTTTTATATCTAATTAATTTCCAATAATTTCGTATCATGATTTCCCTCTGTCAAAAAAGGTTCACGTACCATTTATAGACGGTGCTACAATGGTTTACCTACAGTCTCTCTCTCTTTCGGAAATGGGTGTGTTCGGTTACATGGGCTGGAGAGATTTTTAAAAATCTCAAAAAATTAAAAAAATTACAATATGTGTTTAAATTATTATTATAAAATTAAAATCTAATATAATATTTAAAATATTTTAAAAATATCTTTAATGATATAATAATTAGTTAATGTTATTACATATTATACTATATAATTACATATAAATAATTTTAATAATATCATTATGAGACATTTATATAATTTTTATATATTAAAATTATATTTTAATTCAATAAATATAATTAGGCTAATTGTTTCATTAACCTTGCAGAATCCTTTTTCGTTTGGTTTCGAAGGCTCTGCTAGTGTTACTGCTCAAAACATGGGCCGTTGGGCCTTATACGTTGCTTCTTGTTTTGTCTAGGGGTGTATTTCTGCTGTAAAAAAATTAGAGAAAATTAGGTTACGTTTTAACTTTTAGAGGTTGTTTTTATTTATGTTATATTTAAAAAAGTTTAGAGTATACTATTATTTATATTATATGTTAATTTTTACTGTACATAAACATAGGTAATATTTATAAAAAATAAATTTGAAAAGATATTATCTATGAAAATTTCCCTAAAAATTACACTAATTATCATTTAGAGGGGAATTTAAGTATAACATCTTTTAAAATGGAAATTGTGGCAACTAGGATTTAAAAAAAAGAACTTAAGAAACTAAATAGGAGGTTCTAAAATATTTGATGTAAACAACATATTTAATAGGTAAAGAATTTGTATTAGATAAATGATTTACTGAGTAAATATGTTATTCACTTCAAAATTTTGACAGTTACAATTTACTTTTTAAGTTTCACAAAATGGGATATTTATCTCTCTTTGTTTTTAAAATATTTTATAAATATGATGATTATTTACGTAATAATTATTTTAATGATTATCATGTTTTATGCTACATAATTACATACTAATTGTTAATAATGTTTTTAATATTTTTTTTTCATATAAAGAGAGAGAGAATGTCACTTATTTTTGAGTGGAACTAAGCGTGACTCGAACCTCAACCTATGGTTGGGGTGGAGCGACTTACAATCAATTAAGCTATCCTCACTTGTCAATATTTTCTATTTGAAAGAATTATTTTTTTAACTGTACATCAACAACATAGCTAGTAAAATCATATTATACTCGAAATGTCTCCTTACCTTTGAGAGGAGAACAATGTTATTGTTGTTAACTTGTTATGTTGACTGGACAATGTGGCCCGTAAAGTGGCCAAGCCCACTAAAGGGAAGATCTTGCGATCTGCCTAAAGGGGAATTTCCTTTCTGCTTAGTGTAGGAACTTGGATGTCTAATATTAGTGTTGGATTAAAGAACTACTATTTTTAGAGAATTAATACTCGAATTACTATTTTTAGAAAATCGATACTCGAATTTGTTACTCCTGCTATAAATTTAAGCCTAATTTAATTTATATATAACGACATTACCATCTTGCAACTTCATGATAATGTAATAATATTCAAAATTTGATAAGGACAACAATGTTTTTAATTTTATACACTATGCAAATACGGTCCTCATATTGCAACTCCATGTAAACTTTTAACCCTAATGACTCATGGGCTATGCTCCTCTTATTTCAAGACCTTTGTTTTTTATTATTATTATTTTTTTTTTTTTACACGTGTGTGTAAAGTGGTCATTTCTGTAAACTAAGCACAAGCCAAAAAAAAAGGGTTCAATTTTTAACCTGCAAAATACGGACCGATGTCTCTGCTTAATGGAGTTGCACTTGCACGTTATTTGGTGGTGGTTGTTGTTGATGTGTTTTGTCTTCTCCGGTTGTCTTTTGTTGTTCCTGTACTGCGTTTTCTGGTATTTTCATCTTCTTATTTGTTTGTATTATTCTATAAAAGCCTCTTCTTTTTATTTGTTTTGGGTTCTTCCGGCTGTTTGGCGTGCTTTTCTTGGTCGCTTGTGTGCGTCCAAAACAATGAGAAGAACATATCGGCAAGGAAAAAGAAGATGGGGTGTAGAAAAATACTTAGGAACACCGTAGTGTTAAATACTATCACTAATAAAATATAGGCCCTACTTGTAGGCCTTACATTAAATCTTACACTACGAAACCCACATTCTATTAATGTATGATGCTTAACACCACCAGTGTCTTATAGTAATGCTCCTAAGCATAAGCATCAAAGATAAACCAATAATCTGTACATCATCACACTCTAACATGACATGGCACCAATGTGTCTATGAATTAATATTTGCCACCTCCCAAGCTTTAATGCAGAGAGATTTAATTCAACAACAGAACAAACCAGCACCTACTGGTTGTTTTTCGTTTCAAGTATCATTTGTCTCGTAAATTTGAACTAAAATTCAAACATTTTTCCTATAATATTTTATCGTATAAAAATTTAAATTTTTGTTAAGATCTTAAAACCCAACGGCTCATAAGTGTACTTTTGGTAAAATCGATCCCCTCGTTGCCATCTCCACGTGAGAAATCTCTAACAAAAAATGCACATTAAAAGAGAGAGAGAGAGAGAGATAGAGAGAGAGAGATCTCTGAGTCTCTTTAAGAACAAGTGGGCCACTTGGGTCTGCATGAGAAAGCAGGTCCTCTTAAATTGGGTACTAAAAATAATCAAATGCTTCAGCCCCATCCGAATTCAATTCAGTGTCCACCATAATTATACTAAGAACAGTACAATAAATGATGCCTGAATGCATGTGACCCCCTTTATCATTGTTGTTATTTAAGTAGAGGAATTTTATCGATGAATCTTCCCATGCCTTAAATTAGCTGTAAAAAATTCTCATATAACTTGGAAAGAAAAATAAGCTAGAATGAAGTGAAATATGATTTAACAGAGTTTCTTATCAGGATAGTTTCATCTTTAAGATTGTTTGATAACATAGTTAGAACTATAAGTTGGAACAAAAATGTTGTAACATATAAGAGCTTCATATATAGCAAATTTTTTGCTTTACACGGTAGCATATAAAAGCTTTACTTGTACTAGTTTAAACTTATTAGTTCCAACTAAGTTTGTCAAATAAAACTTCTATAATTCAAACTAATTCCAACTCAATCTGTTCCCCTGCCACATGCACGAGACGACAACATGGGAACAGGTGGCTCAAACTTTTGTTTCTAATGCCAAATAGGCAATTTGTTCTGAAACCTTCAAGCCAATAATTCTCAGCATATGCGCTCTTTCTCTCTGCCTTGCATGTGCTAATACAGCTCATACCTCTACCTTTGTGGGGCCAGTTGCCTTGCCCCGAAAAAATGTCTCAGCCTTTCCAGTTCAAAGTCTTCTTTTGGGGTATGAGTATGACCTCTCTGTAGGGCGCATATCCCACAACATGTTCAGATGACACATAAGTAAGGATACCCTAATAAGATCCATATTGTTCAATGCTTATGTGGCAAAGGAATATTATGTAATGTAACCCATATAAACAGCGCAAATGGACCTATCTGTTTCACACTTTTGTAAAATCTATATGTATAATATTAAGTTAATATTGGTGTGGTATAGAAGTTGGCTAACTTTTGGCCTTAAGATGGTTCGATTCAAACCCAAAAATAAGAGCTGATTTGAACTTGTGAGTTCTAGTGTAGGTGCCAATATTGGCACCAAGGAAATTGAGGAATAACAATATATTAGGGGAGATTACTATGTGGTCCACATTTGATTTATTAATTCATCCCTTCTTTTTTTTTTTTTTTGGAAAAGCAAACGAATGGGCACCCTGCTTTGTGGATTTTAGAGAAAAAAAATAGTGGAAAAAAATAAAAGGGGAATTTTTATAAATGTTACCTTTAAGATTTATATTTTATAAATGTCACACATGTTTATTTGTGGCACAACTTAATATGTAATATAAACGATGGTGTGATATAAAAAATGGTATAATATGTAATTTTCTTACAATATAATACAAGTTTGACATAGAAAGCATAGGATGAACGATCCTTGGGGACTTGTATGAATATCCAAGTTTTTTTCAAGGCACACTTAGACTTTTTTTTTTTCCCCTTTAACATCCGCACTACGAAGGAGGGAATTGATCTGATAAGTCATTACCTTACAGCATGCTACCACTACCAACGGTATCGCATACTTGACATTATACTCTACCTGTAATCTCCATAAAATGTGAAAGTTATATCATATCCAACATAATTAAATCTAATAAAAAACAATGAAAATGTTTCATAAAATTGACCAATAATTTTCTCAAAAAAAAAAAGCCAAACATGCTGGATATAAATTAATAGAATTTGATACCAATGTAAATATACAAATTTAATGAAATTTGATAAAAATTAGACAATTTAAATCTACACTATAACAATAAAATATATTTTATTAACCCTATTTATTTTATAGAGGGAAAATCCAAGTCTTTTTTTTGGAGAAGTTTCATTGGCGAGTACAGGATGCAATACAGTCCAAAGTGTGGAAGGCGACTAGCCATCAACTCGGCAGCCTCTCTGTAATCTTTGCATCAATCATTTGTGGCGGCTTGTGTCCTTGAGAGTAACGACCGACGAGTAGGGTATCCCAAACCACAATATTATTGGTTCTCTTACTCCAATAATAAAAACCCATCGGCCATCCCCATCTATATCATGCCAAGACAAAAGAAGGCCACATTTAGGGAAAAAGCCCTTTCGTAGTCTTTATTGTTGTTTGGGACACCCCTTTTATGTTGTAATTCACCTTACGGACATGTAAATTTTACTCTGCCTGTGTAGAAAATAATTTGAATTTAAAATATTATATTGATTCAAATTATGTAAAAGAAAACACTATAACAAAATTAAGTCAAAATCAAAAGAACTTTTTAATTATATTATTTTATTACGTATCAAATGCGGCCTAAAAATGAGAGAAAATAAGTCTAAGATAGGATATGAGGCAAGGTAAACAAAAAAGGGCAGTTGTGAGAGTTCTATGATAGAATACGAAAATAAAAATCCTATTAATAAGTACACTTTTAAATTATCAATTATTTAAAAAGTTTCAATGAAATTGTAATATTTTTCTCAATTAGGTATGATTCTAATACTATCCAAATGGTTCAAAATTGTATCTCATTTGCATTTACCGACCAAACAGTTTCTGCAATGCTCACGCTTTTTTGTCGTTGTTTTTAAATTCATAAATAACACACTGTTAAATTAATTTGGATTTGGAATTCACCCAGCAAATTACTTGAATGGCTTTTTTTTTTTTTTTACTTTTATATGTAGCATGAATAAATGCGTGGGACTTTTTAATCTATTGAAATATCTTGCAGATAAAGCCTAAAGATAACATTGGTTTCATAATTTTGACCAGATAAGTGAGCCATGCAGTAATGATACCCAAATCTAACTTCAAACAGAGTTTCATTATTTAACCCATCATAGAACTGACTTTGTCCAACCAAAATCTCTCGGCGCATCTGATTTCCCTCTGGTGATATTTGTAATTTATAAGGGTTAATCTAAAATGTCTCGAAATTGACTTTTATGCATTTTATGTGACAAAACTAGTAATTATTTCAAGTAACTGTCAAAATTTGACAGCAAATGTGATGAACTGATGGATTATTAAAAGGTGTTGCGATTGTGAATTCTCTAGGATGTTTGTCAATAGTTCCTACCACTCAGTTTTCACCACAAACTCAGTTATGAAGAGTAAAAAGCTCTCATATGCTACAGTAACAATAAAAAAATTGCTACAGTGTAAAACTCTCATATGCTACAGTAAAAGTGGTTCCCACCACTCGTTCCCATCACCCTTCCAAAAAGTCCTATCAAACTTTAAAATTTACATTAAAGGAAAAAAAAAAAAAGATGACACATGCCTAGAAGAAAATATAAACGCCTATCGTTGTTTAAATGTTACATAGGAAAATTTTATCACATAAAAATAAATTTCAAAATTAAGGTCAATTTTGAGACATTTTAAATGTTGACGATCAAATTGAAATTTAACACAATATTTTGAGACTATTTATTAGATTGATCTAAATTATAATGAAGCATTTGAAAAGTGAAGGTGGTCCAGAAAAATTATTGAATTTACTTTTTGCAGGAGCAGGGTCGAGATTCAATTTCAAGAACCCCACATGGACAGCACCCTAGCCATTAGGAAAGCTTGCCTTGCAATTGAAAAGGTTGAAAATGAAATGATTAAAAACAGAATCAAATTAGCCTCTTTGACAGGAAAGACCCTGCTCAAACATGCTCTGTTTTTTCTAAGGAAAAAAATAAAAATAAAAGAAAACCTCACTCTTGGTTGAGATGTCATTTCTGAACATTGATTTAGGATATCGGATCAGACAAGATGGTAATAACTGAGGAAGTGAATCAAACATTCTTGTCTTGTCTTGTTTTGTTCAAGGCTTGACAAAAAAAATTAAAAAAACGTGTATATTTTCTTTTTCTTTTCTGCGTATAAAATTCTAAATTTGCAGATCTTATGTGCCTTGTTTTGTCCAGAAATATTTACTAATGCACATTTGATAGCAATGTATCAACTCCATAGCGTAAACAAGACACCATCAAGTATTAAACACATACTTTATTTGGAAATTTGGGTCGTGAAAATAAAAGAAAAGAAAAGAAAATTAGTCAACATTTTTTTTTTTTTGGAATTCAAGGTGCAATGATGTAAATATAATAATACTACGTTGAGTAGTTCTAAACAAAACAAATACTACTGAGTTTTCACTAATTATATGTGCCCTACTTGTTGGACATAATTTCAGCCAGCCCTTGCTTCATTTACAAGGGAAGAAAAACATACAATGACTCACTCCAACCCAATTAACACAAAGATATATTTATAGGGAAAAAGAAAGCTAATGTAAAAAAATTAGATTTTTACGAGGAGACTTGAAAAATGAACTACTGGTAGTAAGTTTGTCCCCTCGTTTGGCATAGTGGTGGGAGCACCCTGTTTGGCATAAAACTCTATTATAAACAGTTTAGATTTTACAAACTCAGTTATAAACAGTATAAAACTCTCACATGCTACAGTAACAATAAAAAATTGTTACAGTATAAAGCTCTCACATGATATAATAAAAATAGTTCTAATTACTGATTTTCACCACCCTTCCGAACGCCTAAATAAATCCGCATATCAATAACTTCATATTGGTGTCACATCAAATTATCGGATACTCAAGTTGGACTATCGTAAATTATTGTTTAAAGAGCATAATATTTATCTGCTAAACCCCGCCAAGCAGAACCAATGCTAAAACCACACGCATGTTGCATTAACGTTAAATACTAGCAACGTATGAAAAGAGCATGCACTATATCATACAATCATACCATAGTTGGCTTAGCTGCCCAAAAAAGTAACCAAAAAAAAAAAAAAACAAATGCTAATCATGTAATAAATGCTTCTTGGATTAGACTCCACACATTATTCTTCTAATGACGTCTTATTTGGCGTAGAACTCAACCCACAATTGACTTCTAGTTCTAGTGCCCTTCATCTAGATAAGGACCACTTACTAGCTCTTTTTAAATTTTGTCCACATTTACGTAACTAATAACTAATGCTAATAAATATTAATAAATCTTCCAATACAAAATTGTTTATATAAATTAGGTTTCAGACCTAATCGCTCCCGAAGGAAATAGAAGGCAAAAAAAAAAAAAAAAAAATCTTACTAACACTATCTTAAATACAAATATAAATATCAATGTCAATGCCAATACTATATTTGTCTTTAAAAAAAGTAAAATAACATATTTGATGTACTATTATAATTTTTGCTCTAATACAATGTTATTTTAAATGCTATATTTATCTTTTTATTACAATTATCAAGCCTTAAAATTTGTACACTTAAACATTTAATATTAAATAATCTAAAAATGATAGTGCTATAATGATTAAAAAAAAGTTAATGATATCGGGGAATTAAATGCTAAATTTGTCTTATGTAACATATGATAAATTTGACATAAAAATAGCACAATACAAAAGTCAAACTTGATATTATATCAATATTACAATCAAAATACTCTAAAACTATCTATACGTTTGATATTGACTATATATTCTTATCATATTACTGATAAAATATACTATTTTGACAGTGAATGTGTGCGATAATTTTTTTTCACATCGTAAAGACAAAAATAAAAAAAAAAAAATCAAATGCTAATCATAAAATAAATGCTTCTTGGATTAGATTCCACACGTTGTTCTTCTAATAACGTCTTATGTGGCGTAGAACTCAACCCACAATTGATTTCTAGTTCTGCTGCCCTTCATTTAGATAAGGACCACTTACTAGCTCTTTTTAAATTTTGTCCCTGACTTTTACATAACTAATAACTAATGCTAATAAATATTAATAAATCGTCCAATACAAAATTGTTTATATAAGTTAGGTTTCAGACCTAATCACCCCGAAAGAAAAATCTTACTAACACTAACTTAAATACAAATACAAATATTAATGTCAATACTAATACTATATTTGTCTTTAAAAAAGGTAAAAAAACATATTTGATGTGGTATTATAAGTTTTGCTCTAATATAATGTTATTTTAAATGTTATATTTGTCTTTTTTATTACAAGTATCAAGCCTTGAAATTTGTAAACTTAAAACATTTAATATTAACTGATCTAAAATTGATAGTGTTATAATATTAAAAGAAAAAGTTAATGATATCAACCGATAGGAATTAAATGCCAAATTTATTATGAAATATAGTATATAACAAATTTAACATAAAAATATCACTATAATAGAGTCAAATTTGATATTAACATAGCAATATTACATTCGAAATACTCTAATACTATTTAGTCGTTTAATATTTACTATATATTATTATTATATTACTGATAAAATATACCACTTCGACAGTGAATGGGTGCGACAATTTTTATTCATATCGCAAAGACAAAAACTAATAGTTGATGAATAATTCAAATTCTATTTTATTATAATATTTCTTTTGGCTTGCTTAGTATTACCAACATATATGAGTTAAAACATATAAAAAAAGTTAACTTGAATACGTTTCTAATTAATATTATTTTCCTTGCTCTCTCTCATTATCAATTAAATTTTTGTTTATGAATTTCCTATTAATAGAGATATCTTTCATTCTCATAAACCTATGATCCCCTTATATGTTGCCAATGTGGTTGCATTCTTAATGTTCCTTTCATGACATACCACAAAAATTGTCTATAAGTGCATTTTGAAACACAATTTTGACCTAAAACTCTTTGGCTTGAAATAGGTTTACTATAAAATTTTTTCTTATATAAAATTTAATTATTGTCATGTTTTTAGTTTTAACCATGTATAAAAACACCTTCTATATATTTTTGGCATATGAAAAGAGTGTTTAGTAGTGTCGGTCTTAAGCACTAACTCAGTTATGAATAATGTAAAGCTCTCACATACTACAGTAAAAGAAAAAGAGTTGCTACAGTGTAAAACTCTCACACGTTATAGTAAAAAAGTTTTAACAATAGTTCTAATCATCACATCAAACACCTTAAAAGTCTAAAGACGACCGAACTCAAACCTTGCGTATCACTTATTGTCTCCTATTTTATTGAAAACTAGAAGATAACGCAGACAATAACAGAGAATGAGTTCTTCGATAGGCCATCGCTTGCTCAAAAACACTTGACTGTAAAATAGAATTAAAAAAAAAACCTCGAAGGCACTTGAAATAAATTTGAAATAGTTGCACACTTGTTATCCCCTTCGTTTTTCCTATGGCTTTGTAACCATTCACCTCGCTAATAATTTGGAAACTTTGTTCAACATTATTGACGTGCTTTTAAAGGCCCTTTATGGGTGTGAAAACAACTAACATGCACATTGTACAATTCTCGCTCAAAATTTTCCGCCTTTTTACTATATGGTCATGTCATGTGTTATGTCGTTCGACTCTTTTCAGAATTTAAAATATCTTATCCCTACTTTGACCGCCAGGTGTTAAATTCCAGGGAAAATGTGCAATCACAATATTCCATCTCCAGCAAAAATAATAGTTGAGCCAACTTTTATGACTGAAAGATCTGAACCTTGCATCAAACAAAAATCTACGGCCAATATCGTCCAGAGCCCCATCTATCTTTAAAGGTTTCACCACCCAATGTTACGAGAGAGAGAGAGAAAGCGATAGAGTGAGGAGATGAATCAACGTCTTCAAACAGACCTTTAACAACAAGCTTACTAGAAAAAACAAAGACTAATCAACCCAGGCTTCATTCCGTGACCTAATCAAAACTTCTTACATAATACTAATACGGTACAAATTTATTAAAATATAAAACTCTTATATACTACCAATTATTATGTTTTAACTATATTCTTAAACATTTAATTAGTTTCTTCTAAATATACACCTAAAATGACAAATATACACCTTAGAAATGAGGATGATTTCGTCATTTTAAATTGTAAGAATTTTCTCAAAAAACATCCCAACGGATCAAAAGAAGCATGGAAACCGAGACCTTCGCCGCGGTCCATTCTGCTCCGTCATCATGTGTCCCCCTGACAAAATCCCTCCCCCTCTTGCCCTCTCTAAACTGTACCATTTTGAAAAAATATATTTTATTTTTCCTTTTTAAATTCTATATCCCACCGTGAATGAACCAGAACTTAACCACACACTTCTGGAAGGTAGCACGGTCAGAAATATTTTATTTTAATTGGAAAAAGTATTGGTCCAACTTCAAATTGTTGATCTTCCTCCGTTTTTGTTGCATATGTACTACGGTTTTTTTTTCATTGTTTTTTATTGGGTGCAAAAACGAAACGCCAACAAACACCCCCTACATCTCCAAGTACAATCACCGTTCCTTGGTTTCCACTCCTTCCCTTACCAAAAACCGAAAGCCCTTCCTCAACTGCTATAATACCAATATTTACTCTCTTCTTCTTCTTCTTCTTCTTCCAGGCAAAAATAAAATTATATATATATAATTTTTAATTTAATTTATCCACAATAATATTGTTAATTCTCGGATAAAGATTCAATTTTGCCTCTTTGGTTTGGTGGGCTTGTTTGGTTTTAAATGAGACGATCGTAAGATTATTGTAATGGAGCCAAAGCAGCATCAGCAGATAAAAAGGCCCCAAAAGAAGAGGGGTTTCTATGTCAGGATGAAGCTTTTGCAGCACAAGCATGGAATTAGACCCCATGAAAAGTCTTGCTTTTTCAGATACTACAAATGGCTACTTTGGCTCTCTTTGACCCTCTACTTCTTCAGCCCTTACCTCCTCACAACCACCACCACCACCACCAACAAGAAGCCCAACTCTCTCTCCAAAACGCATGTCGTTTCCGCCTCTCGGGCCCTCATCGAATTCCCTGGCTCTGACCCTCAATCCCATCTTCTCCAACAAACCCATGATCAACAAGGTCAAACAAGTTTCTTCTTTTCTAAACTTTGTGTTCTTTCTTTTATTTATTTCATTTCTTTGACTGTTTGTTCGTCCCTTTTTTTTAGAATTGTTGAGGGACTTGAAGATATACGTCTACGATTTGCCACCCAAATACAACACGGACTGGCTGAACAACGAGAGATGTAGCAGCCACCTGTTCGCGTCGGAGGTGGCGATACACAGAGCCCTGTTGACCAGCGACGTACGGACGTTTGACCCTTACGAGGCCGACTTCTTCTTCGTCCCTGTCTACGTCTCCTGCAACTTCAGCACCGTTAATGGCTTCCCGGCCATCGGCCACGCCCGCTCTCTCATATCCTCTGCCGTCAAACTCATCTCCTCCGAATACCCCTTCTGGAACCGCACCCTCGGCTCCGACCACCTCTTCGTCGCCTCTCACGACTTCGGCGCCTGCTTCCACACCATGGTCTGTAATATCCAGAATCTACAACCACAGATTTTTATTTATTTTCGGCATGTATATAAGTTTTTACGGTTTCTTTGACCCTTTTTTTTTATTTGGGTTTGTAGGAGAACGTGGCGATTGCGGATGGAATACCGGAGTTTCTGAAAAAGTCAATAATATTGCAGACGTTTGGGGTCAAAGGGAAACACCCATGTCAAGACGCTGAGAATATCGTTATACCACCTTACGTTTCGCCGGAGACCGTACGGACGACGTTTGAGAGAGCTCCGGCGAACGGCAGGCGAGATATTTTCGCGTTCTTCCGGGGGAAAATGGAGGTCCACCCGAAGAATGTTAGTGGCCGGTTTTACAGCAAGTAAATATAAAATCATCATTATCTCATTCTCTTTAATCAAACTTTTTAATGATTTTGTTAACGATTTTGCTGAAAAGCCCTTGATTTTTTTGACATTTTGTTTTTCTGCCCCTTTAGGCGGGTGAGGACGGCGATATGGAGGAAATACGGCGCTGACCGGAGGTTTTATTTGCAAAGGAATAGGTTTGTCGGTTACCAGTCAGAGATTGTACGGTCCGTCTTCTGTTTGTGCCCGCTTGGGTGGGCCCCGTGGAGCCCGAGGCTGGTGGAGTCCGTGGTGTTAGGGTGCGTGCCGGTCATAATCGCGGACTCCATCCGGTTGCCCTTCCCAGAGGCCGTTCGTTGGCCGGAGATATCCCTAACTGTGGCGGAAAGAGACGTGGGGAAGTTGGGAATTATATTGGACCACGTGGCAGCGACCAATCTCACTGCTATACAAAAGAACCTCATGGAGCCCACCATTAGGCGGGCCCTACTTTTCAACAATCAGATCGAACAAGGAGACGCCACCTGGCAGGTGCTTTCAGCTCTGGCCAACAAGTTGGACCGGTCTTACCGCCGCTCTAGGGCTTTCGCCCAATGATCATTTGCCACGCAGGTTGTCTTAAGTGGGGCCTACTAGGGTGCGAATGAGCTGCTCTTTATGGCGTGGATGGGTTCCTTTTGTTTGCATGCAATCTAGTGGAGGACAGCCGGGTTTTCTTTGGACTTCTCGTCTACGTCAGTTTCAGAGGGGACAGAATTTTTTATTGAAGGGGACTGTGGGGCCCGGCGGAGCAGTCGTTGGAGATTTTGGCATTCACATGTGAGCCATATGCTGAGTTGGCGTCTTGTGGTTGGATGCTTTTGCGGTGTCTGTAGACGAATATAATCATATGATATAGATACACCTCTAATTAAACAGCACTTGCTGGGTGTACATGTGGGAGAACAGTTTTGGCCGTTGAGGACAAAAGAAAGAAATAATGCTATTTTGTAGTGTATACAAAGCTGGATCATGTTGTAAAATAATAAAAAAGCATATACCTCGTTAACTTTAATGCACATATATTTGTATTTTTTTTTAACGGGCCAATAAATTTGCTATTTAACGTGAGTAATTTTTACCACAATTTTAATTATAAACAGTAAAAAGTTTTTATATATTACAATAACAATAAAAAAATTTGTTACAATTAAAGTGGTTTTTACTATTAGTTTTCATCGTTGTTTCGCAGACCCACTTAGCTCCTTGTTTTATTACTATAGGAATAAATGAAAGGTATTCTTTTTTTCTATTTTTTTCCGTGTTATTGTTTTTGTGAAAAGGCAAGTTTGGAAAAGTGGGAGTATTTAGTATTAAATCTGTGATGTTTTAGTTTGGTAGTTTGGAAAAGTGAGGACTTTTGAGAGGGGAAAAAATCTTGTTTAAATAGATGGTTTTAATTATTATTTTAGTTATAAATAAGATAAAATTTTTATATATTTTAATAAAAAATTATTATAATATAAAAATTTTATATATTATAATAAAGATAATTTTAACTAATTTGCTTCGGTTACGTGTAACACCTTAAGAGAGAGAGAGACTAGGGGAATGGGAAAGAGAACATGGAAGATCAGAGGTGGGGACAAGACAATAAGACAGATATTAATAGAGACATAGATGCAGCTGCGTTGTGTCAGAGGTGCTTATAGCTTTCTGTATATCTATATAAAAATTTGGTGGTGGGGTTGTCAGTGGCTACGGATTGAGTATTGTTCTAAGCTGACACTAACACAACCATGTCTTGGTCACTTATTTATTTATTTATTTATTTTTGTGTGTTTTCTTACGGAAAATTTCTTTTTTATATCTTCTATTTTGATGTTATATAAATTTTATATCTTATATACTATTATATTTTTATATTTTAAATTTATATTAAATTTTAATTGTTTTTAGGTCAATTTGATTTTAACTTTTTAAAATATTTAAATGCCTTTTATATTTTAAAAATTTTACATGTTATTTAGCAAAAATGGTTTTAACCATTATCTTAGTTAAAAAGTGTAAAACTCTCATATGCTACAGTATAAAGAAAAAAATTGTTACAATGTAAAACTCTCATATGCTACAATAAAAACAATTTCAACTAATGGTTTACACTATCATGCCAAAGACCCTATTAGTTTTCTTTCAAACTTTTTTCATGTATTTTTTGATTGGAAATTTTAGCTTTTGGTTAAAATTTTTATATATTTTTTAGTTTGCCTTGTGTTTAGATCCTTTTGTAGTCAAAATTAAACTTTAATATAAAAAATATAAGAATATAAAAAATATAAGAATTTAATATGAATTTAAAATGTAAAGGTATAAGTGTTAAAGTTTAAAATACAAATTTGATTTTTTGATAATATTAAAATGCAAGGTATAAAAATTAAAGTATCCCGTTCTCTTTTTGGGGCATGAAATCATTGAATTTTTTCCCCTTCCTCTTTCATAAAGAGCGAGTACTATCTAACTCATAAGATTATAACCATGTTAGTAACAAAATTGTAGGAGAGCATTTAGTAATATCGTTTCAACTGTTATGGCATAAAATTTTCATATATTATAATATAATAGGGTGTTTGGGAAAGTATTTTAACCTATCAATTTGAATTCGAAAACTATAGCATATGAGAGCTTTACACAGTTCACAACTATTTGTTTAAACTATTATTCCAAACATCCTATAAAGTAAAAATAGTCATGGTGTAAAACTTACATGTTACAATAAATTGGTTCGAATGAATGGTTTTAATTGCACCATCAAACATATTCTAGAACCCAATATAAAAATATACTATATATTAAATTATCATACAGCTTTATAAATAACAGTTTTAATCTTATAAGTATAAAAATGATTTCTCTTTCATAAAACACTATGGTGTATTTTGTAGGTGTTGGAAGTTTCCAGTCAGGATCTTGACCAAAAATAAGGTGCAAAAATCATTTATAGTGCGTTAATTGCATTGCAGATTATAAATTATGAATGTATTGTGAAGATTGAATTGTTGACTTGCGCGGCTGTGTGACCTGTGTATGGCTAGAAGACTACTTGCCCCATGATTCTTGATTTTGCGTTTTGATAATGGAATAGTCGTGCAGGATCTCATTCAGTCGCTGTCCTTGTACACAGTCTTTCTGCAGAGAATTCTGTGTAGACTATTAAATTATATCAGATAGGTCCTTGTTTGGTTGGTTCGCTAGTTCGAAATGAACCTGTTTTATTTGAACTCTAAATTCTGAATTGTGTGATGTATTTGAATTGCAAATTGACGTTTAAAACTTGAAAATATAAAGGCTAAATTAGTGCTAAAAACATGAATTTGAAGAAACAAAAGAATGGTTAGTATATGATGCTTTGAGAAGGTTCAAAATCATCTCCACAATTCAAAATTGTAGACCCAGTTTGATATATCAAACATCAGTTTGGTCCGCCATACGTGGATTTAGATCATGTGCCAAACGACATACCTCCTGCTTGTTTGAAAAGCATGACGAGAATGTTGTGGGTCAAAACATTTGTGCCAAAAACTACTAGAAGCGTACCAATTCGTTTACCCGATTTTAAAGGGTCATTTTCAAACAAGAATAGATATACACAAGGCTGTCAAAATGCAAAAGTTAAAAATATAAAATAACTATGGTAATTACCATAAAGGAAAGAGAGAGAATACAATTAGGCGTAAGAGCTTAAAAAAAAAAAAAAAAAAACAACAACAGAAGATCCGACCTGCCGGATTCGAACCAGCGACCTAAGGATTACCTGCTTAGCAACTACAGTCCTCCGCTCTACCAACTGAGCTAAGGTCGGTTGTTGATAATCTATTGAAATAAGAAAAAAAAAAATATTTTGTCTTATAGTAAAGTATTCTTTTAATCATATATTATTATAACACTCAGGGTTATGGGTCCTCCTTTCTTTCTTTTTCTTTTTTCTTTTTTCTTTTTTTCTAGCTGAAATATCTGACTTTAGTTTAACATGATGTCAAGCATGTAAATCGTTGGTGCAGTTATTCTTTAAAAAAAAAAAAAAAAAACGTTGGTGCAGCATGTAAATTGACGTTCAGAAAAATAAAATAAAATAAATATATATATATATATTTATTTATATATATATTTAGCTGATAATAAACTATCCTTTTCACAGTATGGGTCTTTTTCTTTTTTGTTTTTTTTCCCTGGTTGAAGTGTCTTAACTTTAATTTAACTTGAAATCAAGCATGTAAATGGTTGGTGCAGCATATTACACTGATAAGTCCACTCTTCTAATTCTCCCACTCCAGTAAGATTAGTTTCATAAATGCCTTTCAAACCCTAATGCAATAAGCCATCTGATATTAGACAAGGGTTTATCTGCAAAACACCCCTCCATCTACAATACTAACAAAACAATGATTTAAAACTATTTATAATTTCATAACGCCCTCCCAATCCTTCCGAATCATTGATTTTTAAGTTAGCTTGCTCTTTAGATTAATAATTTTGGGTTAGCTTGTCTCTTTGTTTTTTTTATAAATTAGGAGGCAAGTTGATTTTAAAAAATCAATAGTTTAAGCAACATTTATGAAATCATATTAGTTCAATGGGCTTATTATATATTCATGTGAAGCCCCCTAAAAAATTATTTCTTATTTATCTTTCCCTAAAAATTGAAAAATAATATTACTTTGAATCAAAACTAAATTTAGATTTTTAAGAATTTGACAAAATCTTTTACCCTTCAATAAGAGTTTGGATTATGTTTTAAAATGAGTGTATTTGTTTTTTCTTTAATTTTCTTTTATTTTTTCGTTATTTTTTCTCCCTTGTGTCTATAACCCCTTTTTAAAGAATGATAGTATACCAACTTTTTTTTTCTTTTAGATTATATTTTTTATTATTTTTCTTTTGTTTTTGGTTGACATTCTACTTGTTTTGCTTTACTTATTATAAACAAAATATATTTTTTTTCTAGTATTTAAATCAAAATTTATTCAGTGTATAATAGATTTACAAAGGAAATAAATTAATTTTTTGTAAAATAATAAAGCTTGAACGTATGTTGTGTTCTAGTGACCAGTTCTTGGGATTGAAAAATATTGGTGCTCTTGCACAAAAAAGGTAGAGAAAAAAATTTATATCCAATAATTTACCCAATTTTGGCATTCATAATTATATACTTGTTTGTTGTTATTTGGAATAAACATTTTTTAGTATAAATATTGTGAAAAATCTACTATACAATTGAATATAGAATAAGTGCACACGTGTTAAAGTTTTTTGTTACCAATTTTCTATCTCTAATTTATCTTGTTGATTAATAGATGATTGACAATTTATTTATAAATAAGAAAAAAACCTTTAATTTGTTGTAAGCTTTCCATGACCGAAATTTCTGACGTCGTCACTATCAATGAATATTTTGAATAATTTTATATAGTTTAGGGTGAAATAAAACCTTTTTAAAATTTAACTGGCACTTGAATTAGGATACATACTTCGCGGTTATTACTGAAATTAACCCTTTCTACAAAAAAGACTTTCAATTTCTTTTACAAGCACAAGAAAGATTTAAGAAGTGAAAAGGACTCTTTTTTCTATTGCTTTGGAACGCGTTTAACTTTGCTAAAGATTTTATACCTGCAAATAGATCTTGAAGCTTTGCTAATTAAACTAGCAACCTATCATTTATGCATTGACCTTTATGTTTAATTCTTATTGTTTCCATAACTATATTTTCGCCCAAACTTTAAGGCTATGATTTATTTGCAAATTTGACATACATGAGCACGCTTACCATGTTGTTTTTTGTCCTCCCTAACTTGACAAAAAGATAACTATTTTTAATGACTCAATATTTTGTGAGCTTTAATCACTTTAAATTTTAATATGTAAGTCAAAGGAATAATGAACAGCATTAGTAGTAAGGTAAGACTCGCTTAATGAAATAAACAATATAAAGCTTCCAAATTAATTTGAAAGAACAAAATCTTAAAAGGAACTTTCATGTCGCATAGGAATAATATTCTGTGCCTAATTGGCAAGCATTTCAAAGAAAGTAGAATCCACTCAATCCGTACACTACGTTGAGATTGGTTTGCATGGCTTCACTGTTACTTTGCTCTAGATTTTCTTGCATAATTCATATTAGATAAACCATCCACTACCAAAGACACATGAAATCGAATGGTAAGGAGTTCATTCTCCTTTAAATAAGGTCTCGGGTTTAGGCATTGTGAATAGAAAGACAAGCGTTGGAAGAGTTTTTTTCGTATGAATCCTACCCACAAGGAAAAAAAAAAAATCCACTTTTGATCTCTCAAAATAGTTGTCATCAACAACAAGATCAGGCAGTGGCACAAAAAATAAATCAGATATTAAAATTCTCGTATCATATTTTTCTTTGCTACCAAATTCAATCAAATGCTTAAAACAAAGTTCCCCTAACCTCAAAACGAATTCTAACCTGTAAAAGTTCGATACACAACAAAAGTAGTTTGGAATCTGGAAGAATTAGAAGAGAATATATAATGAAAGTGATCAACGCGTTCCTCCCTTGTTGTTACAATCATTGAGAGAGCATCTTTATGTTATTTTATAAAAACTATAAAATTTCTGCCTTTCTTTTTATGCATTAATTATAAGAAGTAGAATTTTAAGAGAAGATAAGGCGGACATATTCCCTAATTTTCCTTCTTTTTTTTTCCCTTTTTTTTTTTCCTTAGGAGAATTAAAAAAATAGCAAAATTTTGAAACTTTTTAAAGTAAATAGCACACTTTAAAAATATTTGCCGTAAATAATATATTTAACATGTAAATAGTTTATTCATTGTGTAATAAAAATTATTTACATTGTTTACAATGTGGTAAATAAATTATTTGTACCTTAAATCTATTTACTTGATAAATAAGAATAGTTCAACTATAAATGAAGGATAAATAAATTTTTTACACTATCTATTTTTTTTATTTATTATCAATATTTTTAAAACATGTTATTTACTATAATTAGTTTTTTAAAAAAGTGATATTTATTATAATTTTTTATTTTCTTTTACAAATGAGGAGTGGCCCAAATATGTTTTCTGATCATGATCTTGGGCTTCTAAGATGCTTCATAAGGAGATCCAACAATTACAAGCCACGATCTGAGCATCTAAAATGTGAAAAGGTAACATGGGCCACATAAATAGCGATCCGCCATGCTTTTTGGAAAATTGTTAATCTTTTTGAGATCAAAATACCATCTATATTTTTAATTACGATTAATAGGATTTTTGACATGATAGTTAAAACTATTGGTTAAAACTATAAACATTACAGAATATGAGAGCTTTATATTGTAGTAATTTTTTTCTTTTTTATTATAGCATGTGAGACCTTTATACTTTTCTTAATTGAAAAATTAGATAAAAATAATTTTGTCAAACTGGCTATAAGCTAATTTATTACCACTGGATTTATATATTCCTTTCTATTTGTTAAGGTGTTAGAAAGATTTACAGCCCGTTTTATTGTGCCTTCTTTCATAAAATTTGAAAGCACTATAAATTTATAGTTCAAATTACATTCCCAAACGGCCTGTTGAACTAGGTACTCCACAAGTTTTGTAGATACAACCAAGCTAGTTATGCATTCATCACATTGGACAACATATATGCTTAATACTAATGACCAGAATGTATAAATACAGAGACAATGTAGTCATCAAGTACTTAATAAACAATATCACAAGCGTTTTTCCATATTCATGTGCATGAAATGGTAACCAAAAATTAGAAAAAAAAAGTTGTAAAAAAAAAAAATTACGCCTGTTGGGTGGTTGAGAAGCAACTAGAGTCATCCATGATTATCCGACAATAAAAGGATTTGTGTTCACAGGGCAAACAATTACAAAAAGGCCGTTGGAAACCGCAGTGATGAAGCGACAAGGAAAACTATATCATTACTAAGCGTTTACTCAATAAAAACTGGATTTTAAGCTTTGCTAGTTGTTAAATGGCATTATGGTTATCCGATGTGATTTGTTAGTTGTTAAATGACTTTCCGTTTCATTACCAAAAAATTTTAAATGACGTCATATGTTTATTACAAGGTGAAATTAATTAATTTTGTTTAAAAAAATATATCTGCCCTTTAAGTAAGGATCTCATCATCATCATCTTGACGGATGAAATTCTTAAGCTTTGTTCCATTAATGTTTCGAGGTGGATTAATGTCTGAAGTCCTTTAATATTAATTATAAGGTAAACATAATCAAGCGGGCAATAAATATATGGCTACATGATCAAGAGATAAAGAAACAGATGAATCTGGAATTGGCTCATATGTAATCTGTGTTATGTTTTTTTTTTTTTTTTCTTCTAATAATATCGTACTATTTCAATAAAATATTTTAGGTGAAATATCACTTAATTTGATATAACATAATAATTTAAGTTACATTACTCCTTTGTTGAGGCAGCACGATGAACAAGGGAATATTGGAATCGAATCCAATTGACCTCTATAAACTTTTGCTAAGCAAAATAGTATATTAATTTTCTAAACGCATGTGTAACGACAAGAATAAGAAATTATCCCAAAATACTTCTTCTTTTTTTTTTTCCTGGGTTTCTTCTGGTGGATCTCTTGGAGATGAGACGGCAAGTAAGAATTAATAGGTAAATAAAGTTGATGCATGATTGCATCTAGAAACGATCTCCAAAAAAAACAAAAAAAAGAAAGAAAGAAAGAAAAAGAAAAGCTAAGAAACTTTAGCACATTTGAGCTAGTAAAAAAGTTTGATTTGATCTTTGACGTGAGGTGAATAAACTTTATTCGACCTTTAGTCTCAAGTTGCTTTATTGATCAGTTTAGTAGCCAGGATGTTCCTAGGAGTAAGCATTATGATGTTACTGGACATTTTGTTTATTAGCTTTTACTTGCCATGAATTCCAGTAAAAGCCTAGTATCTAAAAAGGAAGGAGAAAAAAAAAAAAAAGAGTCAATTATAATCAATTAGGTTAGTTATTTTATGACAGTAAAAAAAAAAATCGTTAAAAAGATAACATTGATTTTCATGTTTTTTGGTGTGTATTGTCATGTCAAAGTGGTTTAGTAACTATAATAAACAATGTATTTTACAATCAATTGTGTAACTAATAATTACTTTCATTAATTATTGGCGTATTAGTGAATGAAAGAAAAAAATAAAAAAAATGAGTGCTATTCTTATATACCTTAATTTTTTTTTTGATATTATTGCTATATAAAGGAATAGGCTACTAGCCCTTGACAAGTTTTCCTTTGATATATAAATAATTGATGTCTTATTATTGTTTTTATTTATGTATCTTTTTGGTCTTGACATATTCGTGATAATCCTCATCTACCATTTTCTATTTCTGAATTGTTTTTATGATCAAGAATTGTCATAAATGCTCCACGTTTGTTAATTAGTAGTATTCTTTTTTATAATGTCCTAAAAGACAACATACTTCGTAGATGTTTTATGATCAAATTAAACCAGTAATCATGTACAAACGAATCTTGCAACTAATAATGAATCAACATAATTTGGCCTATAGTGACAAAATTATGCTTACATTGTTGGTTAACCAATTCCGACTATCCAATGATCATTTTCACTTGGCCACGATCAATTTTGCAATTAATTATTTTGAGAGCATTTATTATTCATATTTACACATAGAATGCGTCTTGTCACGACCTTGACCTTGTTATTGATCTAGAGCAAAATATTGCATGGTTAAAGCCCATGGCCATGAACGTCCCATGGGGAGAAATAAAAAGAAAAAAAAACTAATAAAAAACAATGACAGAGCTAGAAGTTTTTGTCAGGGAGGGCAATTTGTGAAAATACAGTTATATATTTTGATTATTAAATAGGGCGTAAATCAAAATTTTTCTTAAAAAATAGGGCACAATGGTATATTTCAATTTCTTAATAGGGTATAACTATAATTTTTCATGTAAAACAGTTTTTTTAAAAAAAATTTATGAGTAAAAAATCAATGCTTCGAAAGTTGAATGCATGCAACTGCTACCGACAAAAAGTGATTATACTGATCATTGATCATAGCAGTGAAAGGAAAATAGCAAATCTATTTCTTCTCATTCTGCTAAGATTAATTTGCATTTTTTTTTTCAACAGCTAGACATTATAAAATGATTTAACATTTTACTCTACGTGCAAGCGTCATGCATAATTAGTTTAAGTGAAGGGAGAAGAAATCGACAACGCACATGCGGACATTTTAGCCATTTTGATGATCTAGAAACACCAATGCGATCTTTTCTAGATCACAAAGAAATAAAAAGTAGCAATAATTGTTGTTTATCAGCAGTAGAGCTTTTTGTTCCTCCTTTTGTGTTACGCCAAATTAAAAGGGAATCTTCACTTGATGCAAACTCAAATACTAGGGCACTAAAAATGTTTAGACATAATTTGATTGAGTTTGCCAAGCTCGTAACAAGAGTATTCTAGCGTACCACCCATGGTAGTGGCATAGTGGTCCTATTTAAAGATTTCACCAAAAGTTAGATTTTCGAGTCTTACATCGCACACAAGAGTCTGCTATGTAGAATAAATTATATGCTGATAGACTCTATTTAGTCTTGACTTGTTATCTAGTGAAAATCTAGGATTAGGATCTTTATTATTCTACATGTGATACCAATATATTTCAAAAGTGAGAGCATTGATTTCAAGAGTATCCTAGCTTTGGAAATTGCTTAAATTCTAAAGGCATGTTTGGACCGCGGCAACATTGATGTCCACTTTTGTTCTCTAGTTGGAGCCTGGAAGTGATCTCGTGATCTACCAAGGAATTTTGTGTGAATGCCTTTCACAGGTGGAGCAGAAAACACCGCAGTCCAAGTTCACAGACACATATATAGTTCACGTGTATGTAATGTAAGTCCAAATCCTCTTTTTCTAGGGGGTAAAAAGAATCCAAGACCAATTAAGATCACAGATATTATACTATTTGCATAAAGTCCAAATGAAAACCAATTAAAAACCAAAAGTAATCAAAACCCATTTCCTTTTTTATTCTCTTTCTTTGTTTTAGGGTATCACCACAAAATATATATCGCATATGGTATTTTCAACAATAACAAGCAAAAACATGGACACAACAGCAAATAAGTAAAGCCAAAGTTGACGGCTTGCAAATCATACTCGGGGGGCCTCGGACTCTCAACTGCTCTCGTACCTATTTTTAGCAAGCGGGAGACCCACCGCCTAAATCCAATTGTTCCACACTTGAACTTTCTTTTACCCTCGAAAAAAGAAATTACAAATCACAAATTAAACAAACACAAACTTTGGACCACATGAACAGACCAAATACTCTAGCACTCTGGTGTGAGTGTGTGGTCTCTCTTGGGGTCATGGCAGTAGTCATACACCAAGTAGTTCTGCTGAACCCAATTCATAGCGGAGTTCTGGTCCGGGCTCAGGCTGGTGGAGTGCGATGGTGAGGGGGAGGGCGGGTGGCAGGAGGCAGGCCCGTCCAACGTGCACCCACCTAGCTTGAAATTTTTGTACCTACCAATAAAGGGTTGGTATTTGTAATCAGCCTTGTATTTTCCATCCTCCGTGGCCCAAGATGATGCATCCCATATCGACCCGTAGACCCACATCGGTCGAGTAGGGAATGTGGCATCGCTCTTTCTTGGATACATTCTTATAGGTACATCATCTACGAAGAATCTGCATACATATAGTGGCAAAAACGAGATAAAAAATGATTGCAAGCAAAGTTTAACATTAAAGTGTAAAGTTTAAAGTTTAAATCCCTCACTTAAGTTAAAAAGAAGTGAGCTAAAATATTATTTGTTAGAATGAAAATTGAAAAGCATTAGGATTGCAACTGTTTAATAAGTCACGTTAGCGACTCTTAATCAACGTATTTCTTGTGGGGACCACAATGATTGACCATAAATGCTATATCTATAGAAAGATTTAAAAAAAATTCAACTTTAATTTTACAAAATATATTCTTTGAGATACGGACTCATTAAAAAAAATCAAAAAATATACACGTATTTGAAGAATAATACATATCATGCAGATTTTAACTGTTGCATGCGTAAAACTCTCAAATTAAATGGTATTTAGTTATAGTGCCAACTCACATGATTTCATTGGGATTCCATAGTATAGCATAGTTGTGGAAATCTTGGGTTGGATCAAACCAGAGATGAAACTTCATCTCTCTTCCAATAATATTTCCATCTCCACTTCCTCTGATGTAAACATTCGTCTGCAAAGTATATGGCTTGTCTGGGGTTGTCCCTAGAAACTCAATATCAATCTCATCGTGGTTCCCCGGATGGTCTTCGTTGTTAGAAAGCTGTCAATTCCCAATATTCATTATACCAGTAAGCGAGAAAAGTAAAACTATAGGTTAAAAATTTAATAGTTGGAATAAGAAAGAAAAGTATTGAATTAGAATATGATGTAACACTTGAAAAACACCCTTACATAGAAGGAAGTAATAACTCCTGCAGTGTAACCGGGTTGAAGTTTTACAGCAGTGCCAAAGTAGCCGGAACGATATGGATGGTGTGACTTGAACCCACTTCCTGTTTAGTAAGAATAATGCAGTTTTTTAGAAATTGGAATAAATATAATTAGTGCAACAAACACTTCACTACAAGTGTTGTTGATGCTGAAAAATTAGAACATACTAATTGAACGAGCACACTCGCCGGAAACCTACTAGTGAGTGCTCGGAAACCGGCGAGTCAGCTCAGATTTTCCAGTTCAAAGAGGAAAAAAATGAAGTGACACAGGAGATGATGGACTGAAACCTGAGGTACTATCAAGCCAGATGGTTAATTGGCCTTGGTCAACACTTTGGTGCTTGGAACCCCAAAGGTTCCCAAAGCCCTGATCAAAGTCAATGGAGTTTACTTTGGAACTTGGGTTGTACCCAGGAGATGGTGGCTGACCCTGTGCACTTGTTGAACGAATCATTGTGAAGAATAAGAATAGTGTAATAAATTGATCCATGAAGATGAAAGAGAATTTAGAAGGCATTATTTTTTGGTTCAAGACTTGGAAAACAGAGTTGCTCTGCTTCAATGCAGGGGAGAAACAGAGCATTGTATGGGTTTTTTTTTTGTTTTAAAAAAAACTTTTTCTTTTTGTGATTGATGAGAAATGGCTATTGTGGTTTGATATAAATAGAGAAGGCCATTGGACCCACTTCACAGGTAAGGTGATAAGTTGGTTGAAAGCCATAAGGGGAGTTATACAAGGAGACAAAAGTTTTACCCATCACGGATAATGTGGAGGAGATTTTGGCTCAAGTTTTTGGGGTTTGCATTTTCCTTTGACAAATCTGGTGTAGATGAGAATGAAAATAAGGGCATGTTTGGTTTTATTTTGAGAATTTTTAAAAATATTTATATATGTTTTTTGAGGTAAAAATTTTAAAAACATTCTTAGCATAATTCTCAAAAATTCTTATTTTTTAAAACAAAAATATTTTCACCTATTTTGAAAACAATACCAAATGGACAAAAAATATACCAAAAAAATATTAATAAAAATAGATACTTTTGTTGATTATGAGTTTTGTTTAGTTGGAAAAGCAAAAGGTAAGAAAGATTTGGGAATTGAGACGTTATGGCTTATAGGGTTACTCTATCCTATAATTTCCTTCACGGCATGATGAGTTGTGCACCACCTGCCTGACTCATGTGACCAAAATGGTTAATCATTTCTTTGGTTCACGTATACATTTTTGGGGTCCTATTATCTGTTATGCTTTTCCAATTATAGATGATGAATCTTTGAAGCTTCGGTACAAGAGTGAGAAACGTGGGAGAATTGACTCGTACATTTTTGGAGAAGTGAAGTAGAGAGATTACCATGCAAGTTTTATCCTGCTTTAGTTGGATGACTGATTCTGTAATTTTTGGTAGAGTTGTTTGCTTTCATGTTGTAAGTTCGCCTTTCATTTAATGCGGTAGCTAAAGGAGCAGTTTGGAGTCTAAATATTTGTTGACACTGCTGAGATGTCTCTCCGCTAAGAGATTTGTTTCAAAGTTTGGTACTCATCAGAACAGTCTACTTCGAAGCAAGTAGCGACTAAATGTTAAACCATATGATGACGCAATAAATGCCTTAATATATACTTCTTTACGTCAGAGTAAGAAAATATTTCTGGTAAAGGCACTATAAAAAGATGAATAGGGACATAATTATATTTTCAGATATTGAGGTACAATTATAATAAATCTAAAGTTTTAAAAATGAGTGGGAGCATGTGACCGTACTCACGTAAACCTCCCACCGTCGCTGATCATCCAAAACTACTGTATACTTCTTCGATTTGGTATCTCGGGAGAGAGCGCCATTTTCAATAGTCGTTTATTGAGTTATTGTTTGGGCAAATTCTGCACCCGACCACAATCAAAGGACGTTTTCTACGATCTGCCTGTTGAACCTATTTGTTTGTTTGGAGTAGTGCCAAATAATGTGAACTTTGCGCCAATTTTCCACGGTCAAATAGTTTGCCTCGGCTTTTGTTTTTACAGATTTGTGAGACCAAATTGCCAGTCACCAATTAAGGGTCACGCGATTCCCTTTGGATGGCTAATTGGGTATCTGATCATGCAATTGTTTTACTTATTCGAGATATTTCACTAGTGGTCATTCCAACACAAAATGTATGACAGAGTGTTTAGAAACCAAGTTAAAACTTAAATACTAGAGCGTGTGAGAGCTTTATGCTACAGCATGTGAGAGCTTATATCGTAGCAATCGACACTTATTAGTTCTAATTTGATTGTCAAACAAAGCATGAATTTACAAGGAAACAAGGAGAACAAAAAAGATGTAAAAAATTAAAAAAAAGGAAGGCGAGAGACTGAAATTTCCTTAGGACATAGTGGTTAGATAAATAATTGAGGAGGTAAGTAATGTGAACCCAATTTGTTCAACAACCAATATATATAGATATCCAAGTCTAACTTGGAATTACTCCACATGGCAACTTCTGAAGATAAACCTCTTCAAATTAGGAAAAGACTTGGATGTTATTATGTCTACAAAAATTAAAACACTTTCAGTGGTGAGTATTACAAGTTTATTGTGTAACATCTCATAGTAGTTTAGTGTTCACAAACATACCATCATATGGTTGATCTTGATTAGAGTAAGTACTGATAATTTTATGTTAACGAATCTAGCTTACGTATACACCTTTGTTATATATATATATATATATATATATATACATATTATATATTATTATTTATTTTTGTGGAGTGTGGTTATAGTACTACAAAATTTGACCTACCATGCTGCGAAACTGCAAGTTGAAGTTTGACAAAACTAGTGACAATGCGAATAATAATAATAATAAAAAATTTATGGCGACAAAATTAGTGACAATGTCAAATGGTAGGAGAAGTTCAGGTACATGTGCATGAAATGTAGAAGCAAATCCCCTAATGTTTTAGTTTAGCTTTTCCTCTTTTTTCTTTTTTCACATTGTACAACCTGCTGAAAAGCAGGCCAGGTTGCCGCTTGGAAAACTACCCAAAACCTTGGGTTTACTTGCAAATTAAGTTAGGGACAAGCCATGTGGCGGAGGAAAAAGAAGGCCGCGCTCAAATTGTAATGTTTGAGAGGTTGAAATTTCAAATAATATATATGAACAAGAAAGCATAGTTTTTAAGTAATTATTCCAAAAAAAAAAAAGTTAGAACTTAAACATAGCTCATATAATAAGCTTGCAAGAACAGTGCATGTGCCGCAATTGTTTCTCTCCAAGCTGCTAGAGATGTTCGATTACCATGTGAAGACTAACTATTATTTGTCTTCCTTTGCTTACAAAATTAAAATGTGATTCATGTTAGAACCATGTATATTTTTAAGACAATTTTTCCGCTTGTTAAAATTTAAGGAGATGCACGTTAAGCCTTTGCTCGTTTGAATCTCGTCCTTAGCTTTGAGGCCATGCTATCCCTAAGGTGTTGCCAAATGGAAAGATTTTATCACTATTCATGAATGATAAATTATAGCAAAAATCGAATTGTTGAATTAGAAAACTTTCACGCCATCATATAACTGTATCAGTAATTAAGTTCATAAATTGAAAATAAACAAACTCGAACTACTGGCATCCGTCACATGGTAAATTACTGTCTCTCAAATTTCCAAATGTACAATTTTAACAGAATTTTTCAATATTAGCTTGTTTAAATCTAATGAATCTTTAAGTATACATATGGTATGAATTTAACCAAATTGACTACAGATTACTTCTACATAAGCTTTTAATTCTGCCGTTTGCAATATACGCTGAAATTATATTGCCGCAAGTGAAATCACAAGAAATTATTATATTTGGTCAAAGTATAACAGCGCCCAAACATATATATATTTTCGCAAAACATCAACTCGAACATTTATTTTGGCGGGCAATAATTTCCATACATATTATTTTCCATGCAATATGTTTCCACCGCCCACAAATACATGTATTAGACTAAAAGATTTCTATATTATTTTAATTAAACCACCCCTGGGGCTTTCAAATATTATTTTTCAATATCAGCTAATTAATTGAGATAAAGTGTATAAAAAAAACCTAATAATGACGGTTAGCATCTATTAGCTAGAAATTAAAATGATCTTTCAATATATATATATATACAAACAAAAACAAAAAGTGCTACGTTAATTCCAATCCCATGTCAATTTACTCAAATTCAGCAACATATTATCATAGAACATCAGAATTGAAACACATTAGTATTGATTGTTCAACCCAACATACGTATATTTTTTTTTTTTCCAATTTCTTGCATGTGAAAGCCGATTTTTCAGACCAAATGCAACCAAAAAAAAAAAAAGAAAAAAAGAAAAAAATGTATATTGAATACGTGAAAGGAGTATAAATTAGCTAGGCAAAAGAGTGTGTTGTATCATTACATGGCCTACGTGATTAATGAATGGGTCCCGCCAACTCCCGGTCGCCGACAAATCATTTATCATTATTTATACAATCTGTCAGCAGTTCGTACGATATCTCTGTACTAAATTACTTTAGGAGGCCATTGAATGTCAATCAACGCTGGAAAATGGAATCTGGACACTTCTGATAACACGCGTCCAAGCTTTAAATCACAAAGGTTCT
>CAMOHE010054424.1:0-22573 GCA_946598075.1 Artocarpus hirsutus | reverse complement strand
AGTGGTGGGAACCACTCAGTTCCCACCACAAACTCAGTTATAAATAGTAAAAAGTTCTCACATGCTACAGTAACAATAAAAAAAATTGCTACAGTGTAAAACTCTCACATGCTACAATAAAAGTGGTTCTCACCACTGGTTCCCACCACCCTTCTAAACACCCACAAAAATAAACATTTAAAATACAAACCATAGTTTTTAGTGTAGCACCAAATATTTAAAATACAGTCATCATCACCATAGTACAATTCCCAAATAACTTAACATAGCCATCACAAAAGAAAGACGAATTTTACATAATCTAGACGAGTTACAATTAAACAAAGATCTTTCAACACGAAATCAACAGTGTTGTTGCCTATTCCTCATCAAATAAGTTGCACTAAGTTCCACTTGAGAGATGTAAATATGATAAGGATGAGCATCAACATGCCTAGTAGGGAAAATCATTACTAATCTTAAAGTTTTATTCATTACCATATTAAAACTGCATGGTTAGTTAATTTACATCATATATATACCAGATTATGAGGTTTATTATGATCATATCTCGTAGATACCATAATTAACCATTACCAAGTTTCACACTTATACATATATACAAATATTACAATTCATCATTATTCCTAGGTATCCACATCAAATAAAACACTTTACTTATCGAAACCCAAATGGGCGTGTTTGGCCACCCTCTAAACATTTCGAGGGTATTCCGGTGAGGAGACATCAAGCCTCGAGTCCTCACCAAGTCGATTCCTGTACAGTGTGTTTTGGGACTTTCGACCCAAGGGAGCGTTATCACCTTCTCCTATTTTACCTTTTAGGGTATTTGTGCCCAAGGAAGTAACCGCCGCCTTTTTCCCGTCTCACAATTTCTCAATGTTCAATCATTATTTATAGAGTCAATTTTCCTAACCATGCTTTCTAATTATAACAACATATGTTAATTCATTATGTTCCTCGCTAATCAATATAGGGCGAGTTCATGCCATAGTTTCATATGTGATTCTCATATAATAGCAGTTCAACATAGATACATATATCTTGTGGTAAAACAATCAATTTTAATTTCATAAAAACCTCACAAAAGATGAGTAATAGAATCTCTACCTTCCAAGCTTCTCAATAAGCTTTTAATCTCAGAATTTAATTAACGTAAGCTCCACACACCCTTGATTCTAAAGTGTGCATAAGGACAATTAAAACTAAAGCACAACATATAACCATATCCATAAATGAATTAAGTGTAAATCTATATATTTTAACCTCTAATAAGATTCATAAATTACTTATGATAGTTTTGGAAAAGTTACAAGACATTCAGGGATTAGAAGGTGAGCAAAGTTGGGTTCACTATCTACAATTAGCACATGGGTTAATAGGTGGTTTACTTAAGCTAGACGGGTGGTATACTGTCACTGGTAGGTTTACTAAGTTTCCAATCCAAAAATTAAAAAATTCATAGAAAATAAAATACAACTCCGATTTAGGCTCATGATAGCTCGTTTGAAAGCTTAGGATGTCTACTTTTAAAATATGTAAACCAATTTATAAAATTAATTTTCATCTAATCTCAGAATTTCAAGAAAGGGCTACTGTCCATAGAGATAATACAAGATTTATGGAAGGTTAAGTTTCTCTTTAACCCAAAGCATATTTTTCTTGTTCAAAATCTCAAAACCATTCCAAAATAGGCAGCATGCATTATTTAGTCACAATAAACATATTTTCGTGAGTTTTATACTAAAATCATCATCAAACCATATCTCTAGCCTTTCTTATATATAATGAGGAAAACATGCATAAGTTTGCTTTTCAAGTTTAAAACCTTAAACATCAATCTTAAAGTTATGGAAACTGGTTTTAAGCATTTCTAGCATGTTTTTAATATTGTTATCAAACTAAAATAAAGGTTTGTTGTCGGTTTCAACCCAAGACTCAAGTTTTTGTTTATAAATGCTTAAATATGCATATTAATATAACTAAAAATTTACATGACCTTGGAACACGAAAATCATGCATTAAATATGAAAAAAATACATACTAAAGCCAAGTTTGAATTAAAGAAAACCTACCTCAAAACTCCTTTGAAAAACACTAAAGTTCGGGTTAAAAAAATCAAGCTTGAATTGACTCCAAAGCGCCTTCAAACATGGCTAGGAATTATAGTTACTTGGTTGCAAAAAGAGCCTTATGTCTTTTGTCGTTAGTTAGAATTGAAGTGAGAAAGGAGAGAATGAGAAACTAGAGAAGAAAGTGGTGATGATTGAATAAATAGGCATCAAAATAATTGAGGAGCGGGAGATAATTGTAGGTTTATGGAGAAAGTTGTAGGAAGAAACAAATGAGCATTAAAAGAAAATATTATCATGTCTTCTATGGAGACTTTTAACAAATAATGCCAACATAATTGAGGGGGCAAATTGGGCAAGTTGTGGAAAAAGATGAAGGAAGCATTAAAAAGGTGGTTGAGAAAATATATCAATGTCTCTTAGTAGTTGAGGTGAATTAATTTTATGTCTCTAAGTAGTTGAGGTGAATTAATTTTATGTCTTTAAGTAGTTAAGATGAATTAATTTTATGTCTCTAAATGAGAAGGAAGCTACTTAATTGAGCATTAATGTAGCGGGACAAGGTTGGTAGAAGTGATGAGTGATAGGTATGTTTTAAATATTTACTACGAAGACTTGGTAAAAATACTAAAGTAATATTTTATTCATATGATTTTACAAAAATCATACCCGTTAAAATAACGGGTGTTTCACTTTCAAATATTATTTTTCAATATTAGCTAATTAATTGAGATAAAGTGTATAAAAAAAACCGAATAATGACGGTTAGCATTAATTAGCCAGAAATTAAAATGATCTTTCAATATATATATATATATGAATGAGCTTTTAGTGGTTACTGCTTTTTAATCATTCATAGTTACCTCTTGAATTATAGACTGAGTGCATATCTTAATTATATATTGAGAAGCTAAAAGCATTCAAGTAATTATATCATATGTTGTTCATGACCATTTATATTCCCTCCCCTCAACATGTCCCTACAAAAACAAAAACTGCTACGTTAATTCCAATCCCATGTCAATTTACTCAAATTTCAGCTACATGTTATCATAGAACATCAGAATTGAAACACATTAGTATTGATTGTTCAACCCAACATACGTATATATATATTTTTTTCCAATTTCTTGCATGTGAAAGCCGATTTTTCAGACCAACTGCAAAAAAATAAATAAATAAATAAATAAATAATAAATAAATAAATAAATAAATAAATATATATATATATATATATATATATATATCTCTTGTATACGTGAAAGGAGTATAAATTAGCTAGGCAAAAGAGTGTTGTATCATTACATGGCCTACGTGATTAATGAATGGGTCCCGCCAACTCCCGGTCGCCAACAAATCATTTATCATTATTTATACAATCTGTCAGCAGTTCGTACGATATCTCTGTACTAAATTACTTTAGGAGGCCATTGAATGTCAATCAACGCTGGAAAATGGAATCTGGACACTTCTGATAACACGCGTCCAAGCTTTAAATCACAAAGGTTCTTTCTGGGACCCCAATTGTAGATGTGTTTTTGATTGAAAATGCTTCGTGAAAGAATAGACTCGATTGATAATGATTATCACTTGGACAGATAAATTGCCCGGTTACTTCCCATATAATCGAGTAACTTTATCAGCAACCACGTGACAATGAGGTTTTGAATTTTAATGCTTTTTTTTTTGGCAAAAATATTATTGTAGGACATATATTTTAACTCATGTGTCATATAGTAGATAGTTAACGAGTTAATTTAATGGTTAAAATATTAAATTAAAATTTTTATTTTATTATAAGAATTTTTTTCTTTTTTTTAATAGTGGTGGTGACAAGAATTTAAAAAAATTACATGTTATGTTATACTTTTAAAAATATAATATTTAAAAAAGTTTATAGCATACTATTATTTATATTACATGTTAAGTTATGTCATAAATAAATATGTATGATTTTTATAAAAAAAGTAAATCTTAAAAGCTTGTGTTTGTGAAAATTCCAATTTTAGGCGTCGATGTTGCAGTTGAGTGTGTTATGTTATCAGTTAAGACTGCTTTGACCTATGTGGTTTTTGCGCTTTAAGAAATAATAGAAAGAAAAAAGAAAAAGAAGCCATATTCGATCTTCTTATAATTATCGCCATATATATCAAACAGATTGAGAGCATTGGCGCTAACTCTACTATCTAAGTGAAAGTTTGACTAGTGGTCCAAGGAACAAAGCTAGCTAGCATCTAAGATTCTTGAAGAACATCTACCTCAGCAGGGGAAAAAAAAGTTCTTTTTTTGTGTGTGTGTGTGTGTGTGTAACATCCACGAATTCAATAATAATTCGATATGCCTATTAATGTGCACAAACCCCAGTTGATCAGTGTTTAGGCTGTGTTTATTAAATAATCCTTCCGTCACTTCTCACGCTTTCTATGCAGCAGGATACATATACATACATGTGTTTGTATACATACATACATATATATATATATATATATCTTCTATTTTTTAGAAATTAGTACGGCCAGGACAACGAGAAAGATAAGAACTAGTCGAGCTAAGATCAAGGTTCCTAATTTTGTATTTAATGATCTGGATAAGAAGAAATGATTGAGCAAGACAAACTAATTAATTGAGACCATATATATATATATATATATATATATAACAATATTCTCATTAAATTAATCATCTTATTTTCAGAAAAGACGCACCAAGTTTACTTTCTATAATTTTGCATTTTATTAAACTCAAGGAGAGATTAATCATAATATAGAAATTTCAAGTTCATAACTTATAAAACCTTTTTTTATTCTAATTAAAACTTAATTATTGTTTGATCATAAATTAAATTTAGCATCTTTGAGCGTTGACAAATATATTGAATATATTAGTGCATAATCTGAGATTTAGTTGGGTTAATGGTTGCTTAATTTAGGCTTCTCAAATACTTTGCTTTCATGCAATCTTCTGTTAAGATTATGTTGTATACTATCCTTAACAGAAACGACAAAGTCCAAATCCAAGCACAAGACGTCCCGACTTTGCATCCTAGCCGGAAGCATATATGTAGCATACATCTAGATTATTTCAAATATGTACGCAATTTTCATATAGACTTTGGACAAGTCTAATAATAATAATAGAAAAAGAAGTTTTCCATTTTTCTAGTAAAAATAATAATTAACTCAAATTTTAGAAATTTTCTAGTAGTACTTGTCAATACAATTTTTTCAAGAGTTCGCTTGGGGGAAAAAATTATGGTATGCATATTATATGGCTTGGAAGATGACCGGCATGTGCTAATGTCTATTTTGTTATGTAAATAATCAAGGGCACATTTTTCAACGATGTAGAATAGCCAGACGTTCTCTGCAAATACAGACTTAGCAGCCATGCACTAGAACTTATGGTGACATTTTATTTGAAGTCAAAAAGAATTAGGCAGGATTCGCATGCTGCCGACAGTTTGATATGCTTGAAATATACACGCACACACACACACACACACACACACACATACACATACACATACAAACCATCCATTACATTAGATATACTATCTTGTACGTATTTAAATTCCTGTCGACCTTTTCTCCGAGATTTTGGTGACATGCATAAATGATAGCCATATATATATATATGTATTTTTATATATAATATATGGCTATATATATATTTATATTATATATAAAGTAGGGTTATTGCAGATAAGAAGGTTTCGTTGTACGTGATGTGGTTTGGACTCCTGAAATAGTAGTAACTGCTTGTTATGAAAACCGATTGGATACACACACACACACACACACACACACACACACATATGAAAGATATAATATAAGTTCATGGATCTAATCTAAGAAAAAAAAATAATAATACATGCAACATGACTTGATCATTTGAGCCACGATAAACAACCAATTAATGAGTTTGGCAGCTAACCTGGGTATATATTTGACCCCATGAAAATGAGTCTTAAGTCCATTAAACGTAGCCTGTAATTAAGGTTGAAAAGTTGTTTTAATTCTAGAGAGTTCGTTAATAAGTATACTCATTTGGAAATTTGCACTCGTTTCAAGTATATTTAAGCATAAAGGATTTTAATCAGCACTACGAGTCTGCGAGAATTGGGGTATTACTGAGTAGAACTCTCTGCTGATACACACACACACACACACTCCTACCGATTAAAAAGTAGTTCAACACGGTCACTTTATTGCAAGATCAAGAGAAATTTTGAAGTATGCCGCAAAGAAAACTTTACATTCCGATCTGTTGTCATAAATATTGGAATTTCATATTTGTGCTGCATAAATAGACTAATCAAATGTCAAGGGACAATGATCATCATTATGACAATGATAACGAAATAAACTTATAAATTTATTTATTGTAATAAATAATAATTATCATTGTTATTAACAAAATTGAACATTGAAAGCTAAGAAATAATAAAGGGTCGAATTATCATAAAGAATGATCATCATTATTATTGACAAAATTAAACACCGAAAGCTAAGAAATGAGAGAGGGTAAACAATATTATGCATGATATATACGATGTGACATAAAGATCATAACTTTATGAAGATCAAAATCTTATGAATATGGTTGTCATCATTATTAATAATATTTGAACAACCAAAACCCTATAACAATCAACCTATTACAACTATATGATAATGAAATAGAATTCTAAATATATTCATGATAATAAAGATCGCAACTTTATGGTTATAAATATTAAAATATACAAAAAAGAGGATGACAAGCGTCACAAATCAATAGTTAAAAAATAGACATATTGTAAAATTGTGAAAAAAATATTTTTTGAAACAAAAATCTGGAGGTAAACATATGATGTAATTACTTAAAAAGGGATAAATTTGAGCCTGATTGTTTTCCAATTTGGAAATTTGTATTGATATCGTCTCTACACGGTGATTTCACAAAGTCGAGTACTTAATGTTAGGGACAAAGGCATAATTAGGACCAGGAGCTCCTGAACTTCTTTGTTTTTCAGTATTACCTAATATATATATATATATATGTAAAAGCTAATAAGCCCCCTAATCAGAGCAAAAAAACCAAAGCCCCCCCTAAAGTTTAATGATGTGTTGAGGGGTTGTACAGCAAGCAATTTGAAGCCTAGATGCACAAGTCTAATAAGCAATTTGAAACCTAATACATTAAAGCCTAATACCTCGCATTAACTTATTGAGAAACGAACAGTGTATATACATATATGTTAAAAAAAAAATGAAGAAGAAAGAATATAAGTTACTCTACACGCCTAGTGCAAGCAAACTCCTCACCTTCTCTGTTCTGTATCTAATTCTCTCTCTCTTTGTCAGTCAGTCAAGTACGTTTACTGACTTCACAAAGAGAAGGTGTTTTATGCCATGAACATTGTGAAGACTCGGCTACACAGTCGAATAGGAGATTAGTTGATGAATGATATTTTGCTAGTTTATATTAAAAAATATATTTTCAGTAGCTTTGATAATATGAATATTATACAACATATTTAAAACTCGTTCCGGATAATTATAGGACATTAATAATTATCAAGTTTAACTAAAAGTTTGTTATTGCTATTAGCCCCTGACAAAATTTTCAAGCTTTGTCACTGCTTAATGTTGTACCCTGTTGTAAGACCCATCTTTTCTGCTTAATATATATATATATATATATATATATATATATATAATCTCAACAAACCTGCATCGGTTATAGCTGTTGGTGAACATTTGAGTACTTCATACAATATATGAGACTTGAGAGATATTGTCTCATATACAGTATAATTTTACCCTTTTTTCCTTTATTTTCTTGTCTTTTACAATAATATGATAATGACATGGATAAGCTGGTGACGTTTCTTGGTAGTTTTGTGCCATTACGGTACAAGACATTCTGATGTATGAGTTAGTGAGAATCCTATTGCTTTATCATATTTAATAAAGCAATTACTTAAAGTAGGAGTAAATCCAATTATATATCCTATATAATTCAGAAAGGACAAACATGGAGATAACGTCTTTCACGTCCCAATCAATATGACAAATTTGTCTGATGCCATGACTTGAAATGTTGTCCAAAAGATTCTACAAATTACCAATTCTAATTATTGAATTCTACAAAAAAAAAAAACTAATTGTTATTAACTGCCTTTGCTTTCTCATCCACATGCATTTATTGAGAATTTTACTATAAGATACAGGAGAAATAAATATGATCTATCAAGTAGGATTACGTTCTGAATCTTTGTATCAGACTAGATCAGTTTTGTATATAGTTTTGTTTTTATTTTATATTATGGTAGGATTTTGTTTTGCCCAAATTTCACATCCGAAAATATGTATTAATAATGATATCCTTCCGTATAAAGCTAAATTATTTTAATTTTTAGGAGGTGGGAAGAGTGGCCTAAGCTACTGGATATAAACATTAGTTTTTATTATTTCAATGGTACCCTTTTTTTCAAAAATTAATCATGAATACAAAACTTTTTCGTCATATCCATGAAGAATCTTTATCTTATTGTTTTTTTTTTTTAGAAAAAATAATAACAATCCTTTATTGACATAACTGCTATGTTCTAAACATGCAAAAGTTTTATTATATCGATGGTACCGTTTGGCAATGTCGTTAATCTTTTTTTAGAATAGCAATTCTTTGAGAGTGCCATTTATATTTATGTATTGAAAACAAATTTTTTATATGAATAAGAGACACCCTTTTCTGAACCAAAAAAAAAAAAAAAAAAAAGAAGTGAAGCTTATTATTTTTATAATCTTTTGGAGAATGCCTAACGAGTGAGCAAAACATATATAAATATAATATTACAAGTTATACTTAAACATAACCAAAAAAAAAAAAAGATGTTTTACAAATACAAAAATGAAAATTGTAGTAATAATAATTACTACATAACTTGGTATATGTAAAACGTAAAAACTATTATAATATAATTCCTACATAACTTTAAAATTCTTTCAATATCAAAAAGATATATTTCAATTCGCCTATTTTTATAACCATTTTTAAGCTGAAATTTGAACTTAAAATTTTCATGGAAATGGTATTTTTTGGAATCCAAGTTCGATGCAGAAATCCTTCAAAAAAAAAAAAAAAGGTACTATACAGAAACGGATCCCAACATTGGTGGCGCTTTTTGGGTAGTAAAGGAGTTATGGGCCGAAGTCTTTGACATTGGGCCTCCAGCCTAGAAGGCCCAAGTAGTGCAGCCCCTATTTTTGGGTTAAGACCGGTCAAATTACATTTATTGAATTAAAATATAAAAATTTTATAAATGTCTCATAATCATATCATTAAAATTATTTATATGTAATTATATGATACAATATATAATATTATTAAAATAATTACTATATCATTAAAGATATTTTTAAGATATTTTAAATATTATGATAGATTTTAATTTCATAATAATAATTTAGACACGTATTGTAATTTTTTTTTAATATTTTTTTGTTCGGGGAATAGTTCGGAATCTCTGTTGGCTGCTTTATCCGCGAATTTATGTGAAGAATATTTTTCGCCCTTTTTTTTTTTTGGTTTTGTTTTGGGAAATTGATTTTCGTACTAACAGGGTTTCGTTGAATTCTTTCCTTCTTGGAGAAGGGAACGCAGAATTGAATCCTTCTCGATCTAACAAAATCTTCCCTTCCTCACCACAAGAAAATTAAAATAAAAAATAAAATAAAATAAAAGAGATGGAAAAGGTGATGAATATACTGAAGCCAAAGCCAAACCCACAGCAGCAATTGAGAGATTGGCAACGCAAACTTCGCCAAGAGTGTCGCAACATTGAACGCCAAATCAGAGGTAAATCTTTCTTTCATGTGATTCTTGTTCTTTTCCTAATCAGCCCCGTTTCTGTTTTGGCTTCATTTTTCGTAATTTTAATTTTAATATGTTTAGATTTGATCGTGTATTGAATTTGGATTGATGGGTATGCTTGTTTTGGCCTTTTTTGTAATGGGTTTTCTCTAGATATCGAAAGAGAAGAGAAGAATGTGCAGAAAGCTATCAGAGAAGCTGCCAAGAGAAATGACATGGTTTCTGCCAAGGTACTCAATTTCCAAAAATTATGTTAATTTTATCACTTTGTATATCAAGATGTTCAAATTGATGACTAGTCTGAAAAAGAAGCATTTTTTGCTCCAATTATTCAACCAAACTGATACAGTAGTAAAATTTCTTGCTGTTATGGCATTGGGTTACTCTAGAGGAAGCAAAATATGCTAAGTTTGGTATTGCTCCTTCATTTTCATTTTCAAAAACTCATACACACTAATATAGAAGTCTTATCCATTTGTAGATGGAACTTCTACACCAGCTAGGTCTAGAGGGAAGTTATGAGCATTACGCTCGTGCATAACTTCCATACCAAGATGTGCAATTCTAAGCCCACAAAAGTGTTGGTCTCCATTTTAGATAATTATAAGTAAGATAGTTTATGTGAATTGGAAAATGAACTTTAATCTGTGCCTGTAACGTTCTAGTCTGTTAGAAGAGCAAGCCTCATTGCCGTCGCATTGATTCGGGTGGTGCCTTTTTTTCCCCTTTTTGTCACTATTCTATAACTGCTACATAAAATTGGACGTTGGAATTGCTTTTGATTTAATGTTACAATGTCTGGCCTTAAATTGTATATTTTTCGTTGATGTTTTGGTGTATGGATCAGAATTCCTTGTCCCATTTTTCATTTCAGGCACTTGCAAAAGAACTTGTGAGATCTAGGAAAACGGTGAACCGTCTTCATGAAAATAAAGCACAAATGAATTCGATATCAATGCACCTTGGAGAAAGTGTTGGTATGATGTTTCTAATTCTATTATCTAAACTAGTTATGTTTTGCATATTTATGTTGTACTGCTGATGGAACTGCTATTTGAGATGTCTCGCCCACTTATCTCTGATTTTTGCGGTTGCTAGTCTATGACTTGCATTCTATACTAAGGAAAATTTCTTGCTCCTTTAAATATTATATGCACCATGTGATGAACATCCATACCGTTTTCTTCAAATATATAGCTAACCATTAATGTTTCCTAGTCTATGGTTAGAATTCAGACTATGGTTTTCTTTCTCAGCCTTTTGGACATTATTGAGGAATTTGGATCATTAGTTTTTTCCTTTCTTTAATGTGCCTCCTATGACTGCCGGCTGTGTGTATATGGATCACAGTTTCCACATTCTAGACTCAAATGTTTTCTGCAATTTTTGTTTAACTTTTCGGTGCTTCAAGCATGCAGTCTGAATTTTTGTTTTAGACCCAAATCTGAACTTCTGCCTGGCTTAATTTTGATTAGTTAAATTGCTCAAAAAGAGCCAGATATTCTTTTACTAAATTGCTCTCTTATACACCATGAGGTTCATTAAGTATTACAGATGAGTTACTCTTTATATATGTCTTCCCTCTCAAAAAACCGTTTGTGCACTATTTTCTTTCCATCTGATTGTAATATATTTGATTTTGTAGCTATTGCCCGCACTGTGGGTCATTTATCCAAGAGTTCTGAGGTTATGAAGCTTGTCAACAATCTCATGAAGGCTCCAGAAGTGGCGGCTACAATGCAAGAGTTCAGCAAGGAAATGACTAAGGTATTCTTTTATGCTCTTATATTCTAGCAATTGGGTAGTCATATCAATGCGAAATTCCGACTACAAGTTAGAGATAACATTTTTGTCCAATAAAAACCTTTTCCCTCGTTTCTTAAGACCAAAACTAATAATTTCTTTCCATATGTTATTGCCAATCCTAAATTCGTGGCTTTAATCCGCTCACTTGTGACTCATGAGCCCTCTTAGATTTTAGTAAACATCATTGAGTTCTCAACTAAAGCACTACTTATGTATCTGATTTCGCAGGCAGGGGTAATTGAGGAGATAGTGAATGATGCTGTTGACACAGCACTAGACTCTGAGGATATAGAGGAGGAGATAGAAGAGGAGGTTGACAAGGTTTTGACTGCTATAGCTGGCGAGACTTCTGCACAGCTTCCGGAAGCTGTCAGGAAGGATAAGCTGAAACAACCAGCAGTGGCATCACAAGCTGGCCGTGAGGTGCGTGCAATACAACTTTCATGTAATGTTTTCGGTTTACAATTTCTGGTCTTGAAGTAGCTGAGGAACATTATGTATTTTTTGCTTCACCTGCAGGAGGAGCTGATAGCCGAGGGTGTCGATGATGAGGACGACATGGAAGAAATAAGGGCTCGGCTCGCCAAGGTCAGGTCATAGGGCAGAGTTCAAACCTCAGCCTATTAGTCTCTTGGCCATTTTGAGTTGGCACCAAGTGAGATACCGTTTACCGCTGACAGAGAACTTGGAACGACCATCTACTGTATATCATAAGAGACGCGATAAGTTCTTAATTAGTTGGCTATAATTTTTGTAATGCTAAAGCGCAAATCACATATTGTATCTGTATGTAATTTATGGATACCAACATGGAGAAATCGTGGTGCCCTTTGAGCCTTGTCACTTCGGGGCTTTTTTTTTTTGGTTCTGTTTTACCCTGAATAAAATTTCTTAATTTCCTATAAAGCCCATAAGATGTATTTTTAGATTTACCGGGGACGACGTCTTTGGATGCTTTTATAACAAACTAGTCGTTATTTTATCAAGAAATTTGGGTCCACCATGAGACGTGTCGTGACTTTGACGTTTGGTTTCATCATGTCATGCAAGCTTCGGATGAAGCTTTAGCTTTTAACATATTTTAGTTGCCTTGTCATGGAAAGCCATGGATGATTGAAACTGCTTCGGCTGAACCAAGTAAAAAGCAGAAACGGAACCCATTTGAATGCTTTGTTCTTTTCCTTTATCTGAAAACCCTTTACGAATTCCAAGTGGAGGCTAAGGGGTGTTTGGCAGCTATGGCTTGGATTACTTTTTCAGTTATGAATAATGTAAAGCTTTCACATACTACAATAACAATAAAAAAAACACTACAGTGTAAAGTTTTCACATGTTACAGTAAAAACAGTTTTAACCAATAGTTCTAACCAGCTACCGAACACCCTATAAAAGCTGAGGCAAGGATTAATCTACGATGGGCTCTTTTCTAATCGTACCATGCTTATAATTTATCAGGCATTACATGATGAACAAATTAATCTCAACTATTAAAACCTAAGCTAATTTTATTAAGCGTCAAATTACTTTTAACCATCATCTAAAATCTAAACAGCATTGCATGGTATTAAGGAGATTCAGAAGTTAGAAACATCAAAACTAACATAGCATAGAAAAGAAATTCATGGTATGCATCATGCATTATAAAGCTTTACCGATTACACCTTACTCTATGCAAGATAATTGTTCGTACTCTACTTGATTGTCTTCACAGATTCCACCAAATTGCCATTGGAATGTGACTGACTATGAAGTATACAAAAATATCATGATTTTCTTGAAAAGAATTCGCGGTCATCATCATGATTTGCTAAAGAAGGATACAACTTCGTGTTATATGTGTGTGTATCAATACTCAGCAAAAAAGTCAACGAATTGTCATAAGTTACAATATTCCTCAACTTGGTTATACTAATAGATAAGAAAGAATCCAGTTCACTTTTCATGGATCTTATTCGTTTCTTTAAGTCACTCCAACACAAGAAGCAATATCAATTTTTATAAAAGAAGTTGTATATCTTAAAAATATGTAACGTACTTATCTTGTTCATATCCCAAAACTTGCGCGTGTTTTTTTTCCCTTCTTGTTGTTGTTGTTGTTGTTGGTTTTTTTTTTTTTTTTTTAAATGAAAATACTTTCGTGCATATGGTGTTAAGGCACTTATGTCTTCCACGCAAGACAGCTTACTTTAGTCATGAGGCATATCTGTGGCCTTATACTCAACTCAATCTCTCAATTTAGTAGCCGTTAAATCACATTATACACAAGTATTTAAGAATGTGAGCTAATTGATCTACGATCTTTTGCCAATAGAAAAGGGGAAAGTGTTTAGGGTTCATTTCTTGCAAGCAAAGATATCCGAGGTGAGGTACCTTTGTTGTCTAAGTTCATTTGCAAAGGAAAGACAAAAAAAAGAGACTCACCTACAAACCCATTTATTTCACGAGAACTCAAAGAAATTTGCCAAGGTAATATACTAATTATATATAAGAAAAAAATGGATAGGCCGTTTGGAAGAACTGTTGAAAGTATCAATTACAACTATAAACAGTGTAAAACTCACACATGTTACAATTCTCAAACCAAAACTGTTAGTTCCAACCATTCTTCAAACTGCCGAAAATATTAAGAAAAATCTTTCTTAAACGATTTTTCATGCGACAAATACTTGTATAGATATACATTTGCTAGAAAAAATAGTTAATAACAATTTTGTGGAGCCATTTTGAGGTATAATTTTGAGTGGGACTCACTTTATAAAAATGACGAATCTTGACGGATTTGCGTTCTTCGTTGCGAGAAGATCGAAATCATATATTTATATGCTCAAGATGGTAATCGGGTGAATGAGAAATTGATGCTCAAAGTGTGCCCATTGATATTTGAATTTGTTAGAAAAAAGGTCTAAATGTGGAGTCCCACATTGGTTAAGTATTAAAACATGACATCCCCTGACATGTATAAGTACTAGGAAAGTCTCACATCGGTTTAGCACAGAAGTTTGATATCCCCTAATGTGTATAAGTACAAGGGACTTTCTTCACTTTTAGACACACAAAAAAAATTACACAAAAAAAAAACACATAGTTTTTCTTTTCTCTTGTTTTTCAAGTTTTTGTTCTCTTCTTCTCAAGTCTTCTTTTCTCTTGTTTTTTGAGTTTTTGTTCTCTTCTTCTCAAGTCTTTCTTTTTGAGTCGGTTTTGGCGAGTCGTCAGTTTTGATGATAGAGGAAGACGTTGTTCAAGTTCATGGAGGTAGTGTTCGAGTGTGCATAGACAATCATTGGTTATCGTTGTATTTTGGGAGACAGACGTCCATCGAATACTCGTGCACAACTAGAGGGAAAATTTGTTTTAAGAAAAGCGTGAGCTACATGTGCCTCGACTATCATTGGTTCCTATTCGGTTTGAATTCTTTTGTAATATTTTATTCCTACTTTTAGAAAAATATTCCTTCTACTATTTCTGTCCTTTTATATTGCACATGTTTGTTATTTATCTTTATACGTATTTCTAACAATCTTAAAACAGACTCTAGCTTCCATTTGACGGAGAACATGTTCATTGGATTTGGAAGGAATTTTGGACTTCTGCTTTGATTTTACTGTTCTAATTTTTTTTTTATATCATTGGTTAACAACTATAAACATCTTATATTTAAAATAATAATAATAATAATAAAAAGGTGAATTTATCTTGGCTATAAATTCTAAGACTTGGATTCTGGTATTTTTAGACATGGCTGATAACATAAACGTTGTTCCAACTGAGAATGTTCCAACTGGGAGCACTTCCGAGACACCGATGCCGTCTCCTTTGGTTCATGCCTCGACCTCGACACAACCTTTGTCAGTTTCGGTTCCTATGAACCATAATGAGAAACCTGAGAAATTCAGTGGTCTGAATTTTAAGACTTGGCAACAAAAGAAGTTGTTCTATTTGACAACACTGAATCTTGCGAGATTCTTGAAAGAGGATCCTCCTACTGTTAGAGAAGACGAAGCAGATGCTTAGACTTTACTTGCTGTTGAAGCATGAAAGCATTCTGACTTCTTGTGCAAGAATTATATTCTAAATGGCCTAACTGATGCACTTTATAATGTGCATAGTCCGAAGAAAATGGCCAAAGAAGTATGGGAATCTTTGGACCATAAATATAAAACAGAAGATACTGGTACTAAAAAGTTCATAGTTGGACGGTTCATGAACTATAGAATGGTGGATTCTAAGAGTGTAATTAGTCAAGTTCAAGAACTACAATTACTCATTCATGAAATTCATATAGAAGGAATGGTAATTAGTGAGTCTTTCCAGGTAGCTGCAATTATAGAGATGTTGCCCATGCGTGGAATGACTTCAAGAACTATCTGAAGCACAAGCGTAAGGAGATGAGCGTTGAAAATCTTATTGTTCAACTTCGTATTGAGGAAAACAATCGTGGATCTGAGAAAAAGCTCTCTAGCAAGTCTGTTGCCAAAACAAATGTGGTGGAGCATGATAAAAGCTCCAAGAACAAGAAGAACAAGTCGGGGTCCAAGTTGGGACCCAATGGTGGAATTTCAAAGAAGCAGAAATTCCAAGAGAAGTGTTTCAATTGTAACAAGGTGGGTCACAAGTCAGCAGATTGTAGGCTACCGAAGAGGAACAAGAAGAAAGAGGCCAATGTGATGGACACTATCACACAAGAAGTGTCAGACATTAATATTTCTGCTGTAGTCTCTGAAGTCAACATGGTGGACTCTAACTCGAAGGACTGGTGGCTGGACACTGGGGCCACACACCATGTTTGTTGTGATAAAGCTGCCTTTGCCGAACTTACGTTGTCAGATTCTGGGGAGAAGCAATATATGGGCAATTCGGCTACATCTGATATCAAGGGCCAAGGGATCGTATTTCTAAAAATAACATCAGGCAAGGAAGTCAAGCTGCAAAATGTGTTTTATGCGCCTAATATCCGGAAGAATCTCATTTCGGAAACTTTGTTAAGTTCACATGGCTTCAAAATGGTTTTTGAAGCTGATAAAATAGTTTTGTCTAAACATGGGGTGCATGTGGGAAAGGGATATGTGAAAAATGGAATGTGAAAAATGAATGTAATGGCTGTTTAGCCCAATTCCATCAATAAGAATAAAAATTCTTCAGCTTATATGCTTGAGTCTTCTAGTTTATGGCATGGTAGACTAGGTCATGTTAATTATAATACTTTGCGTAGATTAATTAACTTGGATCTCATACCCTCATTTGATATCAATCCCAAACATAAATGTGAAATATGTGTAGAGGCAAAGCTAACGAGATCTTCGTTTCAAACAATTGAGAGAAATGCTGAGCCACTTGATTTGATACATAACAATGTTTGTGACTTAAAATTTGTTCAAACTAGAGGTTGGAACAAATATTTTGTTACTTTCATAGATGATGGCACAAAATATTGCTATGTATATTTGCTTAGGAGCAAAGATGAGGTTATAGAAAAGTTTGCTTTCTATAAGCAAGAAGTTGAAAACCAACTTAATAAAAAAATTAAAATGATAAGAAGTGACCGTGGTGGTGAATATGTTGAACCATTTAGTGAATTTTGTACACAACATGGTATTATTCACGAGGTTACGCCACCCTATTCACCTCAGTCAAATGGTGTAGTTGAACACAAAAAATCATACCTTAAAGGATATAATGAATGCGATATTGATAAGTTCTGAATTGCCACAAAACATGTGGGGATAAGCCATTTTATCGGCTAATTACCTTTTAAATAAGGTATCCCGAAAGAAATAAGTTAAGACCCCTTATGAATTGTGGAAAGGTAGAAAGCCTTCCTATAAATACTTAAGAGTGTGGGAGTGTCTTGCAAAGGTAATGGTACCTACACCTAAAAAGATGAGAATAGATCCTAAAATGGTTGATTGCATCTTTATTGGTTATGCCCACAACAGTAGTGCTTATCAGTTCCTCGTGTATGAATCTAAAAACCCTGAGATTCATAAGAACACTATAATGAAATCTAGGAATGCATCGTTTTTTGAACATGTATCTCCTTGTAAATGTAAAGAGGATGGTCCAAGTTCATCTAAACGACCGATTGAGACTATTGAAGAAAATAGTCAGGATCAACTAGAAGTTGAAACTGAAAAAGAAGAAGAAGAACCTAGACGTAGCAAAAGGCCAAGGATAGAAAAGTCATTTGGACCAGATTTTTTGACCTATATGCTAGAGGCTGAACCTCAAACTTTCAAAGAAGCTATAAGCTCATCTGAGGGTCCTTTATGGAAAGAAGCTATAAATAGTGAAATTGATTCTATTATATAGAATCATACTTAGGAATTAGTGGGCCTTCCTCCAGGAAGTAAACCACTAGGTCCTAACTGGATTTTGAAACGGAAAATGAAAGCAAATGGAACAATTGACAAGTATAAGACTAGACTTGTTATAAAAGATTATAGACAAAAGGAAGGCCTTGATTATTTTGATACGTATTCTCCCGTGACAAGAATAACCTCCATTAGAATGATTTTGGCGATTGCTGCTTTGCAGAATCTTGAAGTACATCAGATGGATATAAAGACTACTTTTCTTAATGTAGATCTTGAAGAGGAAATATATATGGAACAACCTGAGGGTTTTATTGCTCCAGGACAAGAAAAGAAAGTCTGTAAATTGGTGAAGTCTTTGTATGGGCTTAAACAAGCACCGGAGCAATGGCATGAGAAATTTGACAGTGTAATGATGTCAAATGGTTTCAAAATTAATGAGTGTGACAAATGTGTTTATGCCAAAAATACAAACAATGGATTTGTCATTTTCTGTCTGTATGTAGATGACATGCTAATCGTGGGTAGCAATGATCGGATGATCAAATCTACCAAGGATATATTGAACTCTAGGTTCGACATGACAGACATGGGACCTGCTGCTATGATTTGGGAATCAAAATCAAATGGTCGCCTGATGGACTCATTTTGAGTCAGTCATACTATGTGGATAAGATACTTGACAAATTTAGTAAAAATGACACTGGCATGGGCAGAACACCAATTGATATTAGTCAACATCTGTCCAAAACTAGAGGAGAAAGTATATCCTAGGTGGAATATGCTAGAGTGATAGGCAGTTTAATGTACTTAAGAAGTTGTACAAGACCAGATATTGCCTACACTGTTAGTAGTCTAAGTAGATTCACGAGTAATCCAGGAGATGACCACTGGAAAGAAATTATTAGAGTACTCAGACACTTACGATATACTCGTGATTATGGGCTACATTATACAAGAGATCTTGCTGTTCTTAAAGGGTATACTGACGCAAGTTGGATATCTGAGATATAAGATTCTAAAGCTACAAGTGAATATGTATTCACTTTGGAAGGCGCAGCAGTTTCATAGAAGTCTTCAAAGCAGACAGTAATAACCAGATCCACTGTAGAATCTGAATTTGTAGCCTTAGATAAAAGTGGTGAAGAGGTTGAATGGCTAAGGCATTTCTTGGAGGATATTCCTGAATGGCCTAAATTTGTGCCTGCAATATGCATACATTATGATAATCAATCTGCTATTAGCAGGGCACAGAATGTGATGTACAGCGGTAAGTCAAGACATATACGTCCTCGACATAATACCATTAGACAATTGATCTCGACTGGAGTAATGACAATAGACTATGTAAGGTCTAAAGAAAATATTGCGAATCCATTAACTAAAGGATTGGATAGAGATCAAGTTGAGAAAACATCAAGAGGAATGAGACTAAAGCCCATAAAAGAATAGGTTGAAACTGTGGAAACCTAACCTTGTTGATTGGAGATCCCAAGATCTAGGTTAAATGGGATAACTTGTCACAACCCGCCTTTTCGGGCTGCGATTAAACTCTTTCTTACTTACTTAGGGGCAAAAATTTAGAATTTTTTTTTAACTGAAATAAATAATTCACATACCATAATTTTTGGTAACTTCCAAAATACTTTCACACACTTATACTTACATAAACATTGTTGCTTTTACAACATTTCTCTTTTAAAACATTTCATTTTGAAATAACTTGATACATATATACAGCGAAAATATACTGTAGCGGACTTCATACCCGACTTGCACACATCATCCGTCTACTAGCTCATCATTTGGATTTATTCAAACCTTCTTGTCGAAATACCTACAGCATGAAATACTTTGTAGCGACCCCTTCGCCCTCTCGCTCGGGAGGGAAAAGAGGAGAGGAGCGCCACACATCGTTCAATCATGCATGTGAAAAATGGGCTAGTTTCGCAATCCGATCACAGACACAAAAGGAAAAAAATAATCAAACTTTAACTCAACCTTAATGTAAAAATTATCTTATTATTAGCAGCAGAAATATTAAGATTACAACACTTATACAAAAGCTAGAAAATCCTCTAAATGTCCTTAATAACAATTCTTAGTTTCTGATAACATCAAATAAACACTTAGAAATAAATATTGCATCTTAGACTCGTCATGAGACCTTGGATCATTCTTGCTCAGTCATCTACATCCTTACTTGGAAGCTATAACACCTGCCAATTTTCATGTAACAGTTATGACAAATATGTAATAGATTAAGTAATATTAAGTAACGACGTTAAGTGTTATTTTTATGTTATGTGCATGATGTATAATATAATGGTACTAACCATTTTATTTTAAGTGTTATGACAGGTGACGCTCACATGAAATTAATGTGCTCAAGTGTTCATGTTATTAATATTATATGTTTAATCATATTTTTTTATTGATAATTTAATGTTATGAATGATTTTGTATGTTAGGGCAGATCGGCAGGCCAGACCATTCAGTTCGACAGGCCGAAATGATTCCCTCAGAACGGCAAGCCGATGGTATAGCATCGGTAGGTCAGACTTCAGAGATCGACAGGCCGAAGTGGGACATCAGCAGGCCGATGACAACTGACAAGCAGTCAGCAAAAATCTCTCCAAATTTTGTGATAAGGTTGATTATGTAATTGGATGATTTATTTTGAATAATTGACATAATTATGGAATGATTTCTTTAATTTTTGGTAAAGAAGCAATTAACTTTTGATTGATTTGAATTAATGGATAAGTTTTCCCATTTTTAAAGAGACAAAATATGGTAACTGAGTCATTCTTAGAAACTCTGACTTTTTCCCCTTAATCTCCTCCTTTCCTACACGAATTTTGGCCTTAAATTAATCAGAAAATTCTGATATTGAAGGGGGAGAATATTGAATATCCTTTACCCCATTCTTATTTTTCACGTAAAAATATTTTCCCTCTCTCTCCCTTTCACGTATTCTCTCTTACGTTCTCCTTTTTCTCTCATTCTTTCTTTCTTCATCTTGTTCATCTTTCTTCTTCTCCCTTTCAAATTTCTCCCGCTATTATTTGTTAAAAATATCATAATTCCTTTGGGCTAATTCAAAGGAGCTTGAAGAGAAATTGTTTTAAGGTAAGAGTTTATTTTTTTCAGCATTTCTGAAATTTTTTTTTCTCTTCAAACCGACTGCTATATCTCCGTCTAGGAATGTCATTTTACTCTAAAATTTTAATATGTTTTTATGCATGTGTTATGTGATATTCCTCCAAGTTGCACGTTATTTGATTTTTTTATAAAAAGTTATGAATTTTCTTCTCTCCGTCACTCACAGTAATTTGTTGCTGATTGTTTATGTTGCACATATGTATGGCTATTTTTCTTAATGCAAATGAATGTTATTTTGCTCAAAATTCGGTGGACATGTTTATATATATGTTAAGTAAAGGATTGAAAAATATGGTGATGATTTGATTAATATTTTATGAGTTATAGAGTTTTTATGGATGCTAGGTATTTAGACCGTTTAAACAGTAAATTTGTTAAACTTTTATTGTGTAATGTTTTTGTATGATTATATGATTTTATATGGTGATGAGAAATTGTGGAGGCACTGTATTATATGTGAATATGATGTCATATGAATTTTGAGCTTTAAATAAATTTATTTTAATTGTTTGGGAATAATTATTGCATGTAATTCACTGACCAAATTGTTTATGGCTATTTTTGTCTCTGCCATTTAATGGACGGTTTGAACTGTCTAAAATTTATTTAAAGGTGATTTTTGGATATGTTATAGTTTTGTGTGTCTATTATATGACAATTTTTGTAGATTTTTCTATGATATGAAAATGTGATAAATGGACTTGAGATAAAATTTGTTCACTGCCTAACTATTGCTGGCAGATTTCATGTTGAATGTTATGTGATTTATTTAAATTATTAAATGAAATTTTTATGACTAAAGAAAAATAATGGTGATAGGTATATATGTTATCTATGTTCCTACCAAATTTGGTACTTAAATTATATGTTAATGTAAAGTTATTAATTTTTAAATTTATAAAGGTCAGAAATATAAGTATGTTGAAAGTGTTGTTCTAATGTTTTAAAATTAATAAAATATGTTATAAGTTTATGTTTTCAAGAAATGTATGTATGTATGATGTTATGGATGTTATGTTATGGTAATTAATTCATTAAAATAAATGTTAATTACCATTTTATGAATGTATGACATGAACATAATGAGATGTGAGCACATCGAGACCGCGACGTTGTCACCTACAAGATAAGGTTAAGTAAGTTTTTGAGGTAAGTACATTCTCACCTGCAACATGATATGTTTACGAAAAGTATGAGTTCATGAAAAGTTTGAAATCTATGTTCATGATCATGGTTTTATGATGATTTTTCATGAAGTATTATTATGAAAGCTTATGCATGTTTTGGATGATAACGTTTTTCAAAGCATGAAAGTATAAGTATGTATATATGTATCACCTAAATAAGTGTTGCACACCCAATGAT